>WNGS01148259.1:0-11599 GCA_020271785.1 Procambarus virginalis | reverse complement strand
CACTTTCCAGGATCTTAAGTCAACCTTTGACATTGCTAACCACACGTCATTCTGAGGAACTTGCTAAAATGAATGTTGGAGGATGGCTTCTACGGTGGATAGAGGCTATCTATCCAACAGGAAGTCATCGGTACTGTTCCAAGGGCATAGGGTGTAACGAGAGATTTTGAACTTTGGCACTCCACAGGGAGGTGTCCTCAGTCGTACTCTGTTCAATGTGTTAATCAATGTACTTCTAAACTGTAGTAAGTATATGACCTATCAGTATGCAGGGTGAGGAATGTGGTAATACAGTGATGTACACTCTTTCCATGCGTAAAGCCATATATCTGGGGAGACAACATGTTACTAATTCTGTAAAGGAGACGGTTGAGAACCATCCTCTCAAGACACTTACAGAGACAACTAGTGAGGGAGACTGGGCGAAAAACACTCGGCTGGTGAGGTTTAGGAATGGGAATAATAAGACTGTTGGTCCATGACTTTGGAAGCTCCCCAGTTACATAGCTCATATTATACAATTGAAGCAAGGGATTCCCTGGAACTAGCAGAAGCATATGCAGTATGCCGTAAGTAACTCCATCCTCCCCGGGAGATGTAGCTTTGCCTTTATGTAGAGCACAGTCTAGTTCGTATTCAGTAAAAAGCATGTCACAGTCATCCTCTTGATGAAACATGAAGTCAAGGAGCCTTGCTCTATCAGCATATCTATTATTTAATTCGTTCTGTGTGAGTAGAGGAAGACTGTCAAAGCTGGAAGTCGTGGCCCAAGCATCAACAAGCTCATTTGCTCTGTGCAGAGGATTAATAAGGTGCGAGATCTCTGCAACATTTTCCCTTTGATCTTGTTGATACCCTTCCATGCCCAGCTTAGTGGCGTGTGAGAATTGAGACCACTGACAAAAGTTTCCCAGTCTGTCTGCCTCAGCTCAACCATACGTTCCCTGGCCTCAGCAAGAGCCGTTTGAAAGAGCTTAAGCATTTCAGCAGTGCGGGTCCTTCTATAAGCTAGTCCAGTTCTTTTGGCAGTGCGTTTTAGTTCATGCAATTTAGAATCATTATAATAAGCATAAGTGCTATGACCAGTATAATTTGGGTTACGTGGCCTGGACGATGGAACGAGTGATCCTATAAACTGCTCGATAGTACTTGTGAGCTTATTGTTAAAATCTTCAACTGATGAAGGTTTAGATGAACTGTATCATTCTGACACATGAGCAACAAGTTTGTCTCGTTGGTCGATGGTCACAGCCAGCCTCTTCCGCTTGAACATTCCGCCGGGGAGGATAGAGCTTCCAATGCTTACAGTGGCTAATATGGGCAGATGATCAGACGCCATATCTGGCACTATTGATGAGGCGCACACGGTGTGGGAGACGTTGAAACTGAGACATAGATCAAGAATACCTCCGTAGATATGCGTTGGTTCAAGGTCACCCACAATCTGTGCATCATCGTGACTACCTAATAGTGACAACAGTTGGTTGCCGTTACGATTATTGAACTGCGAATTACCAATATTCCTATGTCTAGCTTTATAATCACCTATAATGATGGTAGGCTCAGTCTGAATACAGATAGGAAGGTCAGCATAATTAAAGTTACAAGGAGTTGATTATTTAGTACATAGTTGTTTTTCTCTTAAACTGGATGATAGAGGGGGAGTCTTTAACGTGATTGGGAATACATACATACATACATACATACATACATACATACATACATACATATATACATACATACATACAAACATACATACATACATACATACATACATACATACATACATACATACATACATACATACATACATACATACATACATACATACATACATACATACATACATATATACATACATACACACATACATACATACATACATAGCAACAGGCAACATAGCATGGCAACAGGGGAACTGCCAGATATTTGGAAAGCAGCTAACGTAGTCCCGATATACAAGAAAGGGGATAGACAGGAGGCACTGAACTACAGGCCAGTGTCCCTAACCTGCATACCATGCAAGCTGATGGAGAAGATTGTGCAAAAAAAACTAGTGGAGCATCTGGAGCGAAGGAACTTTGTAACACAGCATCAACATGGGTTCAGGGATGGCAGGTCCTGCCTCACAGGGTTACTTGAATTCTACGACCAGGCAACAAAAATAAGGCAAGAAAGAGAAGGGTGGGCAGACTGCATATTTTTGGATTGTCAGAAAGCCTTTGATACAGTGCACCACAAGAGGCTAGTGCGAAAGTTGGAGATGCAGGCTGGAGTGAAAGGGAAGGTACTCCGGTGGATAGAGGAGTACCTAAGCAACAGGAGACAACGAGTCTGTGTGAGGGGTGAAGTCTCAGATTGGCGAGACGTTACAAGTGGAGTCCCGCAGGGGTCAGTCCTTGGACCTATACTGTTTCTGGTATATGTAAATGATCTCCCAGAGGGTATAGATTCGTTCCTCTCAATGTTTGCCGACGATGCAAAAATTATGAGGAGGATTGAAACAGAGGATGATAGTAGGAGGCTACAAGATGACCTAGATATACTGAGTGAATGGTCCAACAAATGGCTGTTGAAGTTTAACCCAAGTAAATGCAAAGTAATGAAACTAGGCAGTGGAAACAGGAGGCCAGACACAGGATACAGAATAGGTGATGAAGTACTTAATGAAACAGACAGAGAGAAAGATCTAGGAGTTGATATCACACCAAACCTGTCTCCTGAAGCCCACATAAAGAGAATAACGTCTGCGGCATATGCGAGGCTGGCTAACATCAGAACGGCGTTCAGGAACCTGTGTAAGGAATCATTCAGAATCTTGTAGACCACATATGTAAGACCAATCCAGGAGTACGCGGCCTCAGCATGGAGCCCGTACCTTGTCAAGCACACGACGAAGCTGGAAAAAGTCCAAAGGTATGCTACTAGACTAGTCCCAGAATTAAGAGGCATGAGTTATGAGGAAAGTCTGCGGGAAATGCAACTTACGACACTGGAAGACAGAAGAGTAAGGGGGACATGATCACAACCTACAAAATCCTCAGGGGAATTGACCGGGTAAACAAGGATGAACTATTCAACACTGGAGGGGCGCGAACAAGGGGACACAGGTGGAAGCTGAGTACCCAAATGAGCCACAGAGACATTAGAAAGAACTTTTTCAGTGTCAGAGTAGTTAGTAAATGGAATGCACTAGGAAGTGATGTGGTGGAGGCTGACTCCATACACAGTTTCAAATGTAGATATGATAGAGCCCAGTAGGCGCAGGAATCTGTACACCGTTGATTGACAGTTGAGAGGCGGGACCAAAGAGCCAAAGCTCAACCCCCGCAAGCACAATTAGGTGAGTACATACATACATACATACATGCATGCATACATATATACATTACATACATACATGTATGTATGTATGTATGTATGTATGTATGTATGTATGTATGTATGTATGTATGCATGCATGCATGTATGTATGTATGTATGTATGTATGTATGTATGTATGTATGTATGTATGTATGTATGTATGTATGTATGTATGTATGTATGTGTGTATGTATGTATGTATATATGTATGTATGCGTATGCATGCATACATGCATACATACGTCTCCATTTTCTGCCCGATTTTTACTTAGGCTTTGCAGTGCTGCTTTGAATCGGTGCAAATCACTGCACCATTAGTGTTCCGTTCAAGAAACCTTAACGCCATAACAATGGCAGTTAGCTCTGCTTGCGTTGAAGAGGCATAGTTCTCAATACGATCTTGTGGGTGGTAGTGGACCCCATACCCATCTTGCGGGTGGTAGTGGACCCCATACCCATCTTATGGAAGGTAGTGGACCCCATACCCATCTTGTGGATGGTAATGGACCCCATACCCATCTTGTGGATGGTAATGGACCCCTTACCCATCTTGTGGATGGTAGTGGACCCCATACCCATCTTGTGGGTGGTAGTGGACCCCATACCCATCTTGTGGAAGGTAGTGGACCCCATACCCATCTTGTGGATGGTAGTGGACCCCATACCCATCCTGTGTGTGGTAGTGGACCCCATACCCATCTTGTGGGTGATAGTGGACCCCATACCCATCTTGTGGGAGGTAGTTGACCCCATACCCATCTTGTGGGTGGTAGTGGACCCCATACCCATCTTGTGGGCGGTAGTGGACCCCATACCCATCTTGTGGGCGGTAGTGGACCCCATACCCATCCTGTGTGTGGTAGTGGACCCCATACTAATCTTGTGGGTGGTAGTGGACCCCATTCCCATCTTGTGGGTGGTAATGGACCCCATACCCATCTTGTGGGTGGTAGTGGACCCCATACCCATCTTGTGGGCGGTAGTGGACCCCATACCCATCTTGTGGATGGTAGTGGACCCCATACCCATCTTGTGGATGGTAGTGGACCCCATACCCATCTTGTGGATGGTAGTGGACCCCATACCCATCTTGTGGGTGGTAGTGGACCCCATACCCATCTTGTGGGTGGTAGTGGACCCCATACCCATCTTGTGGATGGTAGTGGACCCTGTTACGACTCTGGGTTCTTTAGATGGAAACCAGAGGTCAAAATTGAGCTTATTAACGACAATATGGCAGGGCACGCATAGAGAGCTGTAGCTGTTTGTAATCATCCCTGCCAGAAGTACGACTATTCGTGTGCTCACAAAGCATTTAGACTCTTAAACTTGTTGTGGATTAAGTAACATTGTTATAAGTTTAACTACCCGTAGAATGAGGAAAGTAGCAATATGAGGCATAAGGGGAAGATGTTTTAATGTGTATAGCTGTATGATCAATTGGGCTCTTCCCGGCACACACACACGCATGCTGCAGGGCTCGAGACTGAGACGGTCTTCTCTGCTGACTGCCTGTGCTGTTCGGACGCGCTCTCCTCCTTCCTCTTAATTCTTTATTTCTGTGACTTAGTTGGTTAAGTACTCCATTACTCATTTTTGTATATGTCTGGCATACCTATCGTTCTATGTGTAGAGTAGTATACCTGGGGTGTAGTAAGTATATTTAAGTTTATCGTACCTGTTATGCTAACGGGGGTCCCAGTGTAACCACGTGGTCCCCTACCCTAGGCTGACTCCAGTGTGTATAGTAGAGCTTTACCCTAGCTTGTTTCCAGTGTAAACCTTGTATCCTGCTTATGTGGACCAAGGCTTTTAACGTAAGATTGTGTGGTAAAGTTAGTATTAAATTGTTATTGGTGTGATTGTGTATGGGGGGTGTTAAGGGGTTAATAAATAAGTAAGTTTGAACAGAGTATCCCTTTTTCCTGTGTGGGAGTACAATAATCTATTCCTAGACTAACCGGGTTTAGTAGCAAGCATTTATTACTGTGGATATTTATTTTGGGGGCCGGGCCTTTTGATTCTCCCATATCTTGATACCTCTATTCTACTTACCCTTACCCCTTAATAGTACCAGTTTCCCCATAGCAAGCCCACAATTTTTATAACAAGTGGTTGGCCAGTCCGGGAGAACTGTATTATTGTAAAAATTAGATCTTTGAATGCCAAAACTAAAAAATTCTTGTTTCCGCAGAACGGTTGTGTGCTAGCCTAGGGTCCAGCTCACCTGGCGTAGGACATTCATTGCACTGACTGGACACCCAGCTGGATCTCTTCACGATTAAGGTTAGTGTGGCCTTGTGTTAGGGGCCGTGCAAATTTTTTTTTTTTTTTCCAATTTTAATTTTAATTTTTCTGTGGCTAGGAGCTAAAATTTTTAGTGATGTCATCTGACATGCAGAGACTGGCAGAGGAGCCTTCATTGGTGGAAATAAAGAAACTTACCAAGTCTAATTTAGTATTGTTAGGCAAGGAATTTGGTCTAGAATTAAATGCCGCAAATAAAAAGTGGATCTTGTTGAATGAAATAGTACAACATTGTATCGATGAAGGACTATTGGCAGAGGATACTCCTTTATGCCAGCCTAGCCAAACAGAAAGTGCAGCTCATACAGAGAGAGAGTTAGCTCTAGAGTTAGCAAGAATAAAATTAGAGGAGCAAAGACTCAAAACCGAGGAGGCTAGAATTAGAGCGACTGCCCCTAGACCTCCACCTACCGGGGATTCAAACCCCAGGCATTATGAGAAGAAGCATAACTTGCCTGAATTTTCAGAGTCGGATCCTGAAAGGTTTTTCAACCATTTTCAGAGATTGGCCCTGTCCATGACCTGGCCAAAGGAAGAGTGGGTGAAAATCCTACAGGGAAGACTCAGGGGTAAAGCCCAAGATATTTTTATTAATATGCCTGACGACGAGTGTTTTGAATATGATAAAGTCAGGGAACGAATTTTGAGGGCGTATGAAATTACTCCTGAAGCTCACCGCCAAGCTTATCGCAACCTTAGGCCTACACACAACCAACCGTTCACGGAATTCGCGACTGATCAAAGTAGGCTGTTTGATAAATGGATTCGCTCGGCTAAAGCCGAAACATTCGAGGCATTGAAAGACCTAGTTTTAAAGGAACATTTATAGATAGTATGCCAGACATGGTAGCTCAGTATTTAAGAGGAAGGGTAGAGTTAAATTCTAAAATAGGGGATTTGGCCAAGATGGCAGAAAACTACCAGTTGGCGGGCAAAAGGCCCAATAAAAATAATTTTACCCCACAGAGTAGCAAAACTTATACCCACAGCCAGTCCAGACCAGCTCATTCTAAACCTTTACCTAATGCACCTTCTGTTTCAGACATAACTAACCCTGTTAAATTGTTTAGCCCCACGACACTAAAGAGTGAACCGAAGGGTAATTCGGTTAGTAATGTCTCTTCTCCCAGACGCTTCTGTGGCCATTGTAAAAGTTCAACCCACAATATTAGCCGTTGTTGGCAACTGTACCCGGAAAAAGACCCAATGCTCTCGTTGTGACACAGGGCTTTTTTTTGAGGCTTTCTGAAGGGTTAGGGAGTAAGACTTCCAACCCACAGTGGTTGGACCTGCTTACCCCATTCTTATCGAAAGGGAGACTACTTTTGTCTGAGGGTTCTTCCTGGAGGGACGTGGTGATCTTCCGAGACACCGGTGCCATCCAGACTTTAATTTTAGAGAGTGCTTTGCAAGGTGCCAATACTCTCGACACTGGAGAGGTGGTACTGGTCGAGGGTGTCACTAGTGATACTCGAGCAGTACCCCTCCGTAAGGTTACCCTGGAATCTGATTTCCACAAGGGTATTTGTACAGTCGGAGTCACTTCGTACCTACCTTTCCCTAATGTTGATGTAATATTGGGTAATGATTTAGCCGGGGATAAGGTAGGGGACTCCAGACTGCCTGTTATGTTGCCTACCCCAAAGGTTTGCCTGGATTCACCCACCGCAGAGGATAATGTTGTGTACCCTGCGTGCGTGGTGACTAGGTCTATGGGACTTAAATGTAAGGGCAGCCCTGTGCTTGCCAAGGTGGTAAATCCCAAGGACACGAGGGACCTTCCGAGTGGTGAAAGCCCAGTGGACCTTGCGGACACATTCATGGCCCGACTCGATGACAGGGCCGAGGACATTGTGGAGAGCCTGCCACCGCCGCCTACCGAGAGTAGTGGGGAGGTGGAGAACACTGTTGAGCCTCGGCCAATGGCATCTGACCAAGGCCTGGATGCCTCCTTGAGTGAGTTACAAAAAGCTGACCCCAGTCTTGCAGATTGTCACGAGACAGCCGTCTCTAGGGAGGAAATTGTAGACGCAGCAACTGGGTACTACTACAATGATCGGATTTTGATGAGAAAATGGAGACCTCAGAGTGCTCCCTTGTCAAATGAGTGGGAGGTAGTCCACCAGGTTATGTTGCCGACCTGCTATAGAGAAAGAGTTTTGTCAGCTGCCCATGATGATCCTATGGGGGGACATCAAGGCATTAATATTACCTATCACAAAATCTGCAAGTATTTTTTCTGGCCCAAGCTGAAAAGCGATGTGGCAAAATTTTGTAATGCATGTATTGCTTGTCAACTTGTTGGGAAACCAAACCAGACTCCACCTAAAGCTCCTCTTAAGCCTATTGTCGTGCCGGAGGAACCATTTTCTCATGTGGTAATGGACTGTGTTGGTCCATTACCTAGAACTAAGTCTGGAAATATTTACCTAATTACGATGATGTGTATCACGACTCGTTACCCAGAGGCTTTTGCTGTAAGGAACATCCGAGCAAAGACTGTTGTTGCTCGTATGTTGCAATTTTTTTCCACTTTTGGACTGCCTCGGGTTGTACAGACTGACAATGGTACTAACTTTAAGTCTGATATTTTTGAACAATTTTGTAAGGACCATGGAATAACTCATAAGGTTTCCAGCCCATACCATCCACAGAGTCAGGGGGTCATTGAAAGGTTCCATCTAACTCTGAAGCAGATGTTGAAGACATCGTGCGAGAGTTCCCATACCTTCTGGGACGAGAACTTGCCGTATGTTTTGTTTGCTGCTAGGGAGGGGTTGCAAAGTTCACTGGGTTGTTCTCCTTTTGAGTTAGTCTTTGGCCATAAAGTTCGTGGACCCTTGCAAATGTTACAGGAGAATCTGTTAGGGAACGTAACGTTAACCGAAGGTTCGGCTTTCTTTGCGCAACACCACCAGAGACTCAGGACTGCAAGGCTGCGGCACTAAAGTATCTTGGGAAGGCCCAAGAGAATATGAAAGAACGGAACGATGCCAAGGCTAAGTTGCGGGTATTTCAGCCCGGTGACCCTGTCCTGGTACTAAAGCCTCGACTGGGGAGCACTATGTCCCACAGTACGAGGGCCCCTACATTGTGACAGAGAAGACTGGGGACCTCACGTACAAAGTGAGACACTCTGATAAGCGTAAACAGGTAATGCTCGTACACGTGAATCGGCTGAAGAAGTTCCAGGGCCCCAGGCCCATTGCACTAACCAATGTTTCCATTTCCAGTGAGGGAGGGGATGATTGTTCTGGGGACCCAACTAATCTCATTCTCAATAATTCTAGTTCTGTGAATGCTGTGGAGGAGGGACTGTCCCATTTGCAGATGTCCCAACGTGACGAGGTGCAGTCGTTGCTTGACGAATTCTCCAGTCTGTTCGGGGAGGTCCCGACCCAGACTGATGCCATTTACCATGATGTCGAGTTGACGGACTACACCCCCATTCGCCTTCAACCCTATCGGATGAGTCCGGAAAAGAAGGCCATCGTCCGTAAGGAGGTCGACTTCTTGCTCCAGCACGGCCTCATCAGGCCGAGCCAGGGCTCTTGGTGCTCGCCCTGCCTTTTGGTCCCCAAACCAGATGGCTCCTGGCGATTATGCACCGATTATCGGCAGCTCAACAAGGTGACCATAGTGGACGCCTATCCGTTGCCACGTCTCGAGGACTGTATCGACGAAATCGGGAACGCCACGTAGTATCTAAATTCGATCTATCGAGAGGGTACTATCAAATCCCTCTCACTGAACGTGCTAAACAACTAACGGCGTTTGTGACCCCCGAGGGTGTGTTTGAGTATCAAGTGTTACCATTCGGCTTGCGTAATGCCCCTGCCACGTTCCAGAGGCTAATGAACTCTTTGCTCGCTAATGTGCCAAATTGTCGGGCGTATTTAGATGATATTGTGCTCTTTGATATTAATTGGGCTGACCACATAGCTAGGTTACGCCAGTTGTTCACAGTGTTGAAACATGCAAATCTAACCTTAAATGCTAAAAAGTGTCATTTTGGCCAAGGCACAGTGACGTACCTCGGTTATGAAGTGGGCCAAGGAAAAGTGTTACCTCGACAAGACAAAATTAGTGCTATTCTGGACTATCCAGTGCTCAGGTCTAAAAAGGACATTCAACGATTTATCGGTATGTGTGCGTACTACCGACGCTTTTGTCAGAACTTTTCCAGTGTGGCCACTCCTCTCACAGATTTGTTGCGGAAGGCCGTTAAATTTAAGTGGTCATCGGACTGTGCAGAGGCATTTAAAAACTTGAAATTGATCTTAGCTTCCGCCCCAGTGCTTGCTAGTCCAAGGTTCGACCGTCCGTTTAAAATTCAAGTTGACGCGTCTGACTCGGGTGCTGGTGCAGTGTTGTTGCAAACTGGGGATGATAAAGTGGAACACCCAGTATATTATTACTCTGTGAAATTTGACAAGGCGCAGCGCAATTATTCGGTGATAGAAAAAGAGGCGTTGGCGCTTGTGCTAACTTGCAAAAAGTTCGAAGTGTACCTCACAGGTAATATAGTGGAAGTGTACACGGACCATAACCCATTAGTTTTCATGAATCAGATGAAGCAGAAAAATAAGCGCATCCTCAGGTGGGCATTGTACCTACAGGACTTTAATCTATCTATTATCCACCTACCGGGCCGGCTCAACGTGATAGCCGACGCTCTGTCCCGCTTGCCTGAGTAACATTCATCTGAGCCGCAGGAAGCCATACCAAATGTCATGCTTTAGTTTTTTTTTTTTAGGTTCTCCTGTGACATTAAATATCCCGTGTCCAATTTATTTACTTCCTTTTTTTTTTTTTTTGTTTGGTGTATGTTTTTTTCTTTCAGAGAATTCCCTTGTAATTTTTTTTGACAGAGAAATTGTTGTTTGTTGATTTTCTATTATGTCATGGATGTCCATTTTATTCTGTATACTCTTACAAAAAAATATGACTACTATTCTAGTAGTCACATTTTTTTTTCTCTGAAGGGGGGAGGAGTGTTACGACTCTGGGTTCTTTAGATGGAAACCAGAGGTCAAAATTGAGCTTATTAACGACAATATGGCAGGGCACGCATAGAGAGATGTAGCTGTTTGTAATCATCCCTGCCAGAAGTACGACTATTCGTGTTGCTCACAAAGCATTTAGACTCTTAAACTTGTTGTGGATTAAGTAACATTGTTATAAGTTTAACTACCCGTAGAATGAGGAAAGTAGCAATATGAGGCATAAGGGAAGATGTTTTAATGTGTATAGCTGTATGATCAATTGGGCTCTTCCCGGCACCACACACACATGCTGCAGGGCTCGAGACTGAGACGGTCTTCTCTGCTGACTGCTGTGCTGTTCGGACGCGCTCTCCTCCTTCCTCTTAATTCTTTATTTCTGTGACTTAGTTGGTTAAGTACTCCATTACTCATTTTTGTATATGTCTGGCATACCTATCGTTATATGTGTAGAGTAGTATACCTGGGGTGTAGTAAGTATTTATTTTTATCGTACCTGTTATGCTAACGGGGGTCCCAGTGTAACCACGTGGTCCCCTACCCTAGGCTGACTCCAGTGTGTATAGTAGAGCTTTACCCTAGCTTGTTTCCAGTGTAAACCTTGTATCCTGCTTATGTGGACCAAGGCTTTTAACGTAAGATTGTGTGGTAAAGTTAGTATTAAATTGTTATTGGTGTGATTGTGTAGGGGGGTTGTTAAGGGGTTAATAAATAAGTAAGTTTGAACAGAGTATCCCTTTTTCCTGTGTGGAGAACAATAATCTATTCCTAGACTAACCGGTTTAGTAGCAAGCATTTTTACTGTGGATATATTATTTTGGGGCCGGGCCTTTTGATTCTCCCATATCTTGATACCTCTATCTACTTACCCTTACCCCTTAATAGTACCAGTTTCCCCATAGCAAGCCCACAATTTTTATAACAG
>WNGS01148245.1:0-11315 GCA_020271785.1 Procambarus virginalis | reverse complement strand
ATTAAAAGAAGATATACTGCCTGGAGTTTTTACCACAGCACTAGCAAGGACACACCTTCCAAGGATGCCCAGGCAACTGGACCAGCACCCAGCACTAGCAAGGACACACCTTCCAAGGATGCCCAGGCAACTGGACCAGCACCCAGCACTAACCATAACTTACCTGGGAGTGCCAATTGAGCTGTACAGCACAGTTTTAATGACATTAATTAAATGTACAAAGGGCAGTCTAAGTGATATACGTGTAAAGCAGTAGTGTGATTCTAGTGGTCTGTACTTTATGTACAGACTGTAGTGTATAATGTACATTTGTTAGAAGAGTTACTCTTCTTTAAACAATTTATATTCACATCATATGAGTGGCACTCAGGATATTGAGGCTAACAAAGTTTGCACTACAAACTCAACTGGTAAGGTAAGTACAGTACTGCAACGTGCAATATCAATATTTCATTGCAATACAATTTCTTTGATATTTAAACTTTTCAAAAAGCAAATGTGTATCGTCATATATATTACTGTGACTGTATTTTTTTTTGGGGGAGGGGGTTGCTGGGGGCCGGACGGATGGAATGAATTCCACACTGGAACGAATCAGCTACGCCCTATATGTTCGTTAAAGCGAGGACACACTGTATTACTCATTTAATTTCTACATTTACTGTGTACATTTAAGGTCATCTATTTCATGCATTTCTTTGATAAGTGTTTACTCATGTCCTTTATGATCTTGGTTATTGTCAGTGTTGGCCCCATTAACCTTAAATTATAGTATGTTACTCTATATTCTAATATGTTCCAAAAAATGTTATGAGGAATAGTTCAGTTGCTTTTCTAAATTACACCTTGTATTTCCATTCTGTAATTAATGTAAATAAACTATTGTACTGTTGCTAGAACTACTGACTCCATAATGTCTGTGCTTGTCATCCTTAAGTATCACCTTCTTTGTATTAATTTTTTATTTTTCTTCAACACTCATTTTGTTAGCTTACTACTCTTATAGTATTAAGTGTTTTACCCCCTCACAACATTAGTTAAAAATTTTCTATAATATTATTAATTTTGCCCGAAACGCTTTGCATAATAGTGGCTTCATTAATATGTGTAGCTCCTGTCCTTTCAATTGAACAATGCTCTTATGTTCTTTGTACACACAATCTTTTGAATAAAATATTATTATTATTATTATTATTATTATTTACACGCAGAAAATCACACAAAAGTGATATACATCAATGAGAAAATTCACTGGGGCTGTGAGGCGATGCGAACTTGCAATGTTTGCATCACCTCACAGCCCCAGTGAGGTGATTTCATGATTCAGTGAGGTTCATTGATGTATATCAGCTTAGTGTGATTTTCTGTGTAGTATCTGAAGTTGGGCATGCAGTGTTCAACTACAACACTTTACCCCCTTCAACTGAGTGCTTGGGGGGTCTTATGTAAAACTTGGACTGGCTTCAAGACTTCCTGTGATATAAGGATATCACAGACTTCCTGTGATATCAGTAGGAATCTGATTGTAAGACTTTTAGGAAGTCAGTGGTGGTACAGTGGTAGAGTGTGCGGCTGGCAATGCAACTGGAAATGCCTTGGTCGTGGGTTTGCAACTCCACACAGTCCCAGTAGATTTTTCTATTATTATAAAATTATCAATATGCCATAGGCCTATTTCCACACCCAACAATGCCATAGGCCTATTTCACACCCCAACAATTGCATGTTGGGGTGTAAGACAATGGTGGAGCAGAAAGTACTCCAGTACTTACGGAGGATGATGAGAGTGCGAGGAACAAGGTGGTCAGGTGGAGCCAGTGACTCCTTCCTTCAACAGTTTTGTCTCTCCCTCGTGGTATATCCTCAATGTCTTCAGTGGTGTGGCCTCACCACACACTTACACTGCCATAAGTGTCCTGAGAGTACTGTGGGAGGACAATTTGGCGAGTATTGTGGNGAGACACACTTTAAAATTTATTTGACTGTGTTTAGTTCCTGTATCACTAAAATATCCCTAGATATATATTGGCCCTCTGGTTCATTCTCTACCTCTGGACGTTTTGCTTGTTCAACCACATCTTCAGAGACAAGTGCCTTTTCTACCGCACCACATCGTCTGAGATGATCTCCATCTCGATCTCTTCCTCTACCTCTTCATCTCTTAATTTGAATTTCTTTGTAGGAGAACTCTTGTCATCTTCCTTATTATGAGTGGTCACCCCTCCCTCGGTGGGGAACTGGCTCCCTCCTCTGTCTTTTCGAGGTTGAGCCTCTGGTGGTCACAACAGGTGACTCTAGCTGCGCCACTTAGCAGCAAACTTTCCAGCATAGAACTACCCAACTGTAGAATCACAACTCTACAAATGTGAACAGACCCAGTAAAATTATCATCATTAATGGGCAAAAGTTGTGTTTGCTATCGTCCTGGGTAGCCGAGCAGAGACTGGAAGCAGTATTACGGAGGATGATGAGAGTGCGAGGAACAAGGTGGTCAGGTAGAGCCAGTGACTCCTTCCTTCAACACAGTTTTGTCTCTCCCTCGTGGTATATCCTCAATGTCTTCAGTGGTGTGGCCTCATCACACACTTACACTGCCATAAGTGTCCTGAGAGTACTGTGGGAGGGACAATGTGGCGGGTATTGTGGACACAGGTCTTTAACACAGGCGAACTTCACGAGTCGTGAACATACACAGAAATGGGTAGAAAATGGGGAAAACAGCAGCTCACCTTGAGCTGGAGTCTTCTCACAGGAGGGCTGAAGCAATACGACGGCTTCTAGGGGCGAGGATGGGCGAGGTCCAATGGTAGCTGGCCAATATGGGTTGCTGGATAACCACTGTCCAGAGGGCGTCACTAACAGGTCCTTCTGCGGTCAGGTGCGGTTCTTGTCTGGCCTCAGGCGTGCTCGGGGAAGATGTGCACAGTCACTGCGCAGGGCCGCCGTCCACCAATCAGGAACACCTAGCATAAGAGATATTCCCTCTGGCGGGCACTTTGAATGTGGTTCCCTCCACACTCCCCCCCCCCCCGTCCCTATAAAACAAGGTGTGTATTAGAAACTTAATTTAAACTTAGAATGCCCTTTTGGAAAGGACCCTCCACCGGCTTCACATTGAGGGGTGGAATGGTATATATAGCAACAGAAGAGAATGTTTCTGGTTTGACTATAACAAAACATTTAACAATTTAAATACAGAATATACTTCTTTGTGAAATTGTTCAAGATTATTGTATTGACACAGTGTTTGTTGATCTAATTCTTGTGATTGAACGAGGTAGTACTATTTTGGTGCTCTGAACTGATCATGATTTATTTACACTACACTACAGTTTTTTTGTTTTCCTTTCTTTCAAGATTCACTCCTAGGGATTCACCCTAGTAATGGTCCTCACGCTTAAACGCTGCTCCTTGGTTATGGTTCCTTCCTTGACAGAGCAACACTTTCCACACATCTCACCCCCAGGATCACAAGGGAAAATAATTAGATCTGTGCCTTCCAGAAACTGTCCTACTTCTAGTTTTTCTTTTATTTTCTTCTGAGAACGCCTTTTCGAATTGTGTTTTAAAAAACCCTGCTTCTTGTAAGGAAATGGCGCCTTCCTGTGGTTCCTCCTGCTGAAATTACATTTCCCATTGAGAAGCTCCTGTAATCTAACTTCCCCCTTAAAATGAGATGAGGAGACACCCTCATGTCGTTGTTCTACATTCTTAATTAATCTTCCTGAAGGTTGGATGTTCAACAGTCACTTCCTGATCCTGGCTTGTTTGTGCAGTAAAGGCAAGGTTCTGAAGTGCCACTTCTGTCCCGCACTGGGGCACTGAAGGAACTTCACCTGACGTGTTCCCACCTAGTGAAGCCAAACTCTGCTGGTCATCCTTGTCCTTATCTGCTGCTTCTGCCCATGAGTCCGAGACAATACTAATGTCTGAACGAGTACTTTTTTCTAACCCCTCCCTTGAAGGTTGGATATTTGTCTGGGCAGTCTCCTACCCATGATCAGGTTATTCTACTAGTGTGTGGTCTTGAAGTAAGCTCACTTAACTAATTTATATTGTGACGGGAAAATGTAGGAGTGTAGATGTTCGGCAGTCTTCCTAATGGCTGGTGTCAATGCCTGTCATATTTACAAAAAAAAAAAGAGACTGCTTGGCTGTTGTCTGTGGTAAATTAAGGGAAGACACGCAAAACACAAAGTATGAACAATGAAACTTTAATTAATTGGAAAACAAAGCAAAAATAAAGACAATCCCTTGGCTATGTACAGTGCAAACAAACAAGTAAAAAAATATAACAAAAATAACTAAGTGGATAATTTACTCTAACAATAATATAAAAGTAAAATGACAATAATAGGTGCTGAGAATATGAGCGCTAGCTTAGAACCTCCACCTGATAAACAGGACGTGTATCAGTTAGTTGCTCACAGCTGAGAGAACAAGAATATTCTGACTATGATGGCTGGATCAGGCCCAGACATCGACTCAGGTAGATGGCGCTGAGGTGCAGGTGCGAGTGTGCAGGCGGCTGGTCACCAATCAGGAGCAGGCAGGCTGGGAAGGGTCGTTTGCTGGTTGACGACGGGTGGCGAGCCGGCGTGGAGGGAGTGGAGTAGGGAGGTTTAGGGTACGTTTTGCCTCCTGGTCAAAACGTTTTGCGCTACTGGTAGACGTATCTTGAATGTAGCATTTTATTCTTGTAGATGTGTAAGTAACTTTATGTAGGGAAGAGCAGGCTCAATCTCTCTTGAAAGAGATTATCGTCACAATATCAGTATTTTTCACCTAAGTGTTTCAAGTAAATTTATCTAATTTTACTGAAAAGTAAGTTTATTTACTAACATCTATAATCAGCAATGAGTATACTGTTCAAAGTTCATGCACCTGTTAAAGAACAACACACTCATTTCAGAGGAATGGGTAAGCTCAATGGTGCTCCCAGGGAAGAAGTATGGTTTCCTTTTCTCAGGTTCTAAATACACCAGCATAAATTTCCTTGACACATATGTCTCCTTGGAGTCATATAAATAAGGAAAGTTCGTGAAGGCAAAGTAGGAGACAGTCCAATAAGATGCAACAAACACCTATGTATAGCTGACGCCTCTGAGTCCTCCACGACCGTGAGAAAACAATAACACTGAGCCCGGATACGCTCGTGAACGAAGGCTGAATCCGTGAGTTAGTAACTTCCTCCTCACTCCTATTATAATCACAAAAATACTGAACACTCCGAATTCTGATGTAGAATATCCAGAAAAATAGTAAATGCAAAGAAAATTGATGGTACAACCTTAATGGTAAGTGGAAACGCCAACTGGTGGAGCAGACGCCAACAGGTGGGGCGGGCTGGCAGCATGTAGGGACAAATATGGCGGCGACGTGGCTTGGTGATGGCGTCGTCTTGAGAACAAGGAATATTCACCAAAATTCACAAAAAATAGAGAAAATTGCCAAAAATAGAGAAAATTGATACTGCAAAAAGGGCAAAAAATCTGGGAAATGAATCTAACATCGAGAAACTTGCTGGATGCATAGGGGTTGGAGAACACTTTTGAATCAGGAACAGAGATATGACGAAGTATATAAAATCACATGGAAATGCAAGAAATGGGAAATGAAGCACAGACACGGGAATCAGGAACCACAATATCTCAGACAACGCAGCTGAAAATCACAAATCAAGTCCTAGCAAACTGGAGAACTGCAACCGAAGACAGTCAATTTAACTGTAATGTTGAACACGGTCTCAATCACTTGCAGTAGGATAATGATGTGTACAGCGTGGCGAGGTCCTCTTGATCACCGTGTAGGCCGATTACTCACTGCGCCAGTGTGGAGGCGATCGCCTAGGGGTTATGGCTGACCAACCACGTGGTAATCAACATACACAGAAATGGGTAGAAAACTGGGAAAACTGCAGCTCACCTTGAGCTGGAGTCTTCTCACAGGAGGGCTGAAGCAATACGACGGCTTCTGGGGACGAGGATGGGCGAGGTCCAATGGTAGCTGGCCAATATGGGTTGCTGGATAACCACTGTCCAGGGGGTGTCACTAACAGGTCCTTCTGCGGTCAGGTGCGGTTCTCGTCTGGCCTCAGGCGTGCTCAGGGAAGATGCGCACAGTCACTGCGCAGGGCCGCCGTCCACCAATCAGGACCACCAAGCGTAAGAGATATTCCCTCTGGCGGGCACTTTGAATGTGGTTCCCTCCAAACTACTGTGCACCGTGTTCTGAGGCCGTTGGTTGTCACTCAGTCATCAGTAGGTAGGGATCACTTAGCTACTGTGCACAGTGATCTCAGGCCAGTAGTCGTCACAGTCGTCAGTAAGTGGAGAGTAAGAGTGTCTTGAAGGCCAAGAGACGTGACACTGGACCTAGGGGCCAAGCCAAGTGACACTGGCCCTGGTGGCCAAGCCAAGTGACACTGGTCCTGGTGGTCAAGCCAAGTGACACTGGCCCTGGTGGCCAAGCCAAGTGACACTGGTCCTGGTGGCCAAGCCAAGTGACACTGGCCCTGGTGGCCAAGCCAAGTGACACTGGTCCTGAGGGCCAAGCCAAGTGACACTGGTCCTGGTGGCCAAGCTAAGTGACATTGGTCCTGGTGGCCAAGCCATGTGACACTGATCATGGGGGCCAAGCCAGGTGACACTGATCCTGGGGGCCAAGCCATGTGACACTGATCCTGGGGGCCAAGCCAGGTGACACTGGTCCTGGGTACCAAGCCAAGTGACACTGCTCCTGGTGTCCAAGCCAAGTGATACTGCTCCTGGTGGCCAAGCCTAGTGACACTGGTCCTGGTGGCCAAGCCAGGTGACACTGATCCTGGGGGCCAAGCCAGGTGACACTGGTCCTGGGGACCAAGTCAAGTAACACTGATCCTGGTGGCCAAGGCAGGTGACACTGGTCCTGGTGGCCAAGCTCAGTGACACTGGTCCTGGGGGCCAAGCCAGGTGACACTGGTCCTGGGGACCAAGTCAAGTAACACTGATCCTGGTGGCCAAGGCAGGTGACACTGGTCCTGGGGGCCAAGCCCAGTGACACTGGTCCTGGTGGCCAAGCCAAGTTACACAGGGTTGTTATGGCCAAGTAAACTATGCCATGAGAAGTGTTAAAACAAATTTCTATGCTTCAGCAACTTTCTGATAAGCAATTTAAACTTTCCTCTTCTGTGCATTACTTAGAAAGTTGATGACTTTAAAGTTGAAGTCAATTTTGAATTTTCATGAAAGCCAACAAGCACAATGAGCGATGTCGACAATCATGATGTTCCTTTGTTATGTTCAATATATATTATCTCATTGATTGTGCAAGATTGAGTGGCAATGTTTGCAACTCAGACTCCTTAAATGAAAGTACTTATTGGTACTTTCCACCAAATAGTTCCTATATATAGCGACGGACCAACAAAAAGTAGACCTTTGCATTATTTAATTTAGACAAACTGGAAACTTTTTCTTTTTCATCAGCAGCATAACTATGTGAAGCTGACTGACCCAAACGTCTCCTATCATTCCTAGGCCTAATACACACTGTCCTCGGCCTAATATAGTACATATATGTGCTATATACTAAGCCTATAAATAGTTAAGTTTGGCTCCAATATTTACTTTTTACGAACTCTGTAAATTATTCCAAAAGAAGGTTTACTGGTGGTTCTTCACTCCACACTGGTACTTTCTACCAAATAGTTAAAATAAGTACTATCATCTTATCAAGTAGATAGTACACTATTGACTGTAGTGCAGCGTGTCGGTGATGCCTGGAGTTAATGGGAATACTTGTTATTCTCTTATAAGATGTGTGTGTTCATAATGAATACTTAGAATATTACTATTTTGGTTGGAATGATATTACGCTTCTCTGAAACATATGTGAATAACTGATGAATATTTAATGAATTGCCACACTTGTCAAAAAATGTTTTTTTAAGCAATAATCAGGCTTTCATCCTGAGGACTGCTAATTAGTAAAATGTTAATTTCGTTCTAGAGGCAGAAACCTTTTATGTGTGGAAACGGACGCCATGACAGTTTAAAGCAGAGAATTATACTCAATCTTTTATATTAATGTAATTTAAGCTGTTGAATGTCTTCCTCAGTGAGTGTGCTTGTTGCTTGTGTTCTCTAAATTGTGTCTAAATTGTGTGTGTTCTTATTTTGAACACCTGAGTCGCGTTCACTATTTATGCATGATCTAGTTTATTATACTTGCCTAAGTGCTTTCTTGAATCCGCTCTCAGGGTCGAGTTTCAGCTCTAGAGCCCTGCATCGAGCAGTCGGTTATTGCAATCACTTTTCTTGCTTTTTTCTAAAGTATTTGGTATAAAACATGTGTATTGACATGCCTTCATCTATTTCCCCATCTAACTTGCTGCATTTATTTACAACTCTAATGCTGAGGAAGTTTTTCCTTGAGGTCAACGAAGCACATTTCTTTCCGTAGTCTCAATATACTTTCTTTCCTTCTAATGTTCCTGATATTGGACGTTGTATCTTTGTCTATTCTATCATTATTATTATTATTATTATTATTATTATTATTATTATTATTATTATATTATATTAAGAACATAAATTATTGATTTAGTTATGTTAGTTTAGGTTAGATTAAGATAGGTTAGGTTAGGTAGGTTAGGTTAGGTAGGGTTGGTTAGGTTCGGTCATATATCTACATTAGTTTTAACTCAAATTAAAAAAATATCTCATATATAATGAAATGAATAGCTTTATCATTTCATAAAAAAAAATTAGAAAAATATTAAAATTCTGGAAAACTTGGCTTATTAGGCAAACCGGGCCTTGCATAGTAGGTTAAGAGTACTGCATAGTAATGCGTTGCATAGTACTGCGTTCTGGCTACTAGGTACAACATATATATATATATATATATATATATATATATATATATATATATATATATATATATATATATATCGTCGATAACAGCTGTGTTTGTCCTTTCAGAAGTATTAGGATCATTAAACCCATATTATATATGTCACGGGAGTCGCTGGGATTAGAAATAAGAGCCTAGAGCCTTCTCAAATAAGAGTTCTATTTGGGACGACCGCTACTATCTCCTGACACTCCCTAGACAATCACCTTGCTAACAGCCATTCTCTCATAGTTTAATGGGGGTTTATCCTGGGTTACACAGGTCTCTCTGTCTGTATTCTATTTATCCATCTACCCATTCATACATTTATCCATCCATCTATCCATTTATCCATCGACGAAGGGATAAATGGATCCAACTTCACCAACTTCGAAATCAACCCCGGAACTTACAGTTCCTGCGACGGCGCTGGAACCAATCGTATTGGTGTATGCCTTTCTATTGCAGACTTTCAACGGCGTGGAGAGGGGGGACCTGCTGCCTGGGTAACAGCTTCTCCCCCGATTCAACCTACCTTTGCGCCCTGGTGAGGCCACTCCAGACCAGGCCGACGCCAGTGCGCAAGTCCATAGTCTCCTGAGACTGATGGATGCCTACTACTATCTGCCCATCCATCTATCTATTTATCTATCATTCTATCTATTTATCTATCATTCTATCAATTCATATTTGTCAATCCATATATCAATCCATTCCTTTATCGATCCATCTATCTATCCATTCATCTATCTATTTATCTATCAATCCGTCAAATCCTCTTTCCATCCATGTACCCCATCTGTTTATATATCCATCTGTCTATCTATACATTTATCCATCAATACATTTCTCCATCTATCTATCCATACAACTATCCATCTATCTACCCATCTATCTGTCCGTCTATGTATCCATCTAGTCTTTATCACTGTAATTATCTTCCAACTCGAGGAACTCATCAAAAAAGTTTGTACTAACGTAGAGTTTGCTGTAAACTCTACGTTTTTTCAAATCCAGATTTCACTAAACGATTTAATTTTAGTTCGTGAAAATAGTACGTGAGGGTAGCGTTATAAACTGATATATGTTATAGCATTTAAGTTAGGCCTACCCCCGACCAGCCTATATCCGACCCATGTTTAGGACAGACGCACATGTATGGGAAGATGCTACCATATACAAACTGTTTAGGAAATGAATGGAACATTTCTTCTGATGTATTAATACATTGTACTTACTCCTACAGCCACTAGTTATCATGCACAAATTGATACATTTGTTACTTCAGTAACATGTATAATTGGCAAATAATACATTCTCGTTGCCACAATAACACTACTGACTGAATAACATTGGCGGGACACTCGCTGAATCAGTAAACATATCATGACGGTAAATATTTACCAGTTGTTATCAGGCCTCGCAGCATCTCACAAATACGCCATAATACTGATATTTATTACCAATATCAAAGTGGTAGTGATCCCTACTTTGTAAATAATGTATCGGTCTCTCTGTTTTACATTTATGGGAGCTAACGTCATTACATGTAACGCTAGGATGAGGCACTGAAATTGGTCTCACACTGTGTAACACTGTGATCACTTACACTAACACTGGCCACACACTGTAACACTGTGATCACTCACACTAACACTGACCACACACTGTGTAACACTGTGATCACTCACACTAACACTGACCACACACTGTGTAACACTGTGATCACTCACACTAACACTGACCTCACACTGTGTAACACTGTGATCACTCACACTAACATTGGCCTCACACTGTAACACTGTGATCACTCACACTAACACTGGCCTCACACTGTAACACTGTGATCACTCACACTAACACTGTGATCACTCACACTAACACTGTGATCACTCACACTAACACTGTGATCACTCACACTAACACTGGTCTCACACTGTGTAACACTGTGATCACTCACACTAACACTGGCCACACACTGTGTAACACTGTGATCACTCACACTAACACTGGCCACACACTGTAACACTGTGATCACTCACACTAACACTGGCCACACACTGTAACACTGTGATCACTCACACTAACACTGGCCACACACTGTGTAAAACTGTGATCACTCACACTAACACTGACCACACACTGTGTAACACTGTGATCACTCACACTAACACTGGCCACACACTGTGTAACACTGTGATCACTCACACTAACACTGGCCACACTGTGTAACACTGTGATCACTCACACTAACACTGGCCACACACTGTGTAACACTGTGATCACTCACACTAACACTGGCCACACACTGTGTAACGCTGTGATCACTCACACTTACACTGGCCACACACTGTGTAACACTGTGATCACTCACACTAACACTGTGATCACTCACACTAACACTGTGATCACTCACACTAACACTGGCCACACACTGTGTA
>WNGS01148225.1:0-12103 GCA_020271785.1 Procambarus virginalis | reverse complement strand
GACATGCCATCTTCAATCCGGTGCCCCTAGGAATCACATGAGACAAGCCCATGACATCACCCTAACAAGAGAAATGTTGAACAAGAATACATGCATAATAGACAGAACCCAAGATGCAAGAAGATTACAAATTCTTGAAGCAATTCACATAAGAACAGAACAACCTACCATGAACACCCAAATCACGGAACTATTTACTCTTCCCACAATGAGAGTAAGAAAAGACCAGAACATAACGATGCCAACACAGAAGACAATGTCCAACATAACAGGCCAATTACACTGGATTATCTTTGTATGTAGATGCCAGCTGCCTCGTATGGGCCAATAGGCCTTCTGCGGTTACTTCTATTCTTATGTTCATATGTTTCACCCCACTTATCCCCTATGTATCCCCTATGTATTCCCTATGTTTTCACCTTTATTGTTTTATCACCTGACCCAGTGCGGGTATAATCAAACCACATTGTAACATTTCCTCACTGAGAATGAACCATGGAGGTTCGAAACGTTGTGCAAATTGTTTAAATAAGTGTAATACATTCTATAGTAATCCACATCTTTTCTTCACCCAGAAATTACGAAAATGAGTTTTGGAGAACTCCTATTTCAGCTAAGCCCTGATGCTAAGAAAATAGTTAGAGGGATAGAAGCCCTAAATCAGAAGATAGTAAATACAGAATATGCGGTCATATTCAATGAGACATGTGTAAAAGAAAACCTGCTGCCAGTATACACCAATATATATATATATATATATATATATATATATATATATATATATATATATATATATATAATATATATATATATATATATATATATATTATATAATATATATATATATATATATATATATATGCAAACAAGCCTGAATGGTCCCCAGGACTAGATACAATTGAAAACTCACACCCAGAAGTGACTCGAACCCATACTCCCAGGAGCAACGCAACTGGTATGTACAGGGATGCCTTAAACCACTTGACCATCACGACCGGACAAAAGGAAGTGATAGCCTGAGCTATATGAACCACTTCCCGCCGGCACCTGGATGAGGTGATTTTTCAAATCACCTCATTTTTTGGGGCAACGTGAGGAAAACAAATGCAAACAAGCTGAATGGTCCCCAGGACTAGATACAAACTGAAAACTCACACCCAGAAGTGACTCAAACCCATACTCCCAGGAGCAACGCACTGGTATGTACAGGGATGCTTAAACCACTTGACCATCACGACCGGACAAAAAGGAAGTGATACCTGAGCTATATGAACCACTTCCCCGCCGGCACTGGAGGGTTATCTTGGTTGTATCTAGTCCTGTATCTCAGTTGTATCTAGTCCGGGGGACCTTCAGGCTGGTGCATTTGTGTTTCTCACATTTGCCCCCAAAATGATGTGATTTGATAAATTCTATCCCAAGATAACCTCCAGGTTCCGGCGGGGAAGTGGTTTTCATATACTCAGGCTATTCAAATATATAATGACAAGAGGACATTTGAAGCATAGACGACGTTTGTCCTCTTTCAAAGCGTTCTGCTTTGTGTCTGGAGAGTTTCTCATGAGTAGGTTGGTAGTTTCTTGGTTTTATAGTAAAATCGTTAGTTGTATCTTCTGATTTTATGTCTGTAGGGATACATTTCTATTAGGGTCTCCATATCTAGACCCTTTCCTCCGTTTTATGAGCGTGGAGAAGAAGTTCCTGTAAATAGTCTAATAGAACATAAGAACATAAGAACAAAGGCAACTGCAGAAGGCCTATTGGCCCATACGAGGCAGCTCCTATTTAACCACCCAATCCCACTCATATACATGTCCAACCCATGCTTGAAACAATCGAGGGACCCCACCTCCACAATGTTACGCGGCAATTGGTTCCACAAATCAACACCCTGTTACTGAACCAGTATTTACCCAAGTCTTTCCTAAATCTAAACTTATCCAATTTATACCCATTGTTTCGCGTTCTGTCCTGTGTTGATACTTTAATACCCTATTAATATCCCCTTTGTTATGTCCATTCATCCACTTGTAAACCTCTATCATGTCACCCCTAACTCTTCGCCTTTCCAGTGAATGCAAATTTAGCTTTGTTAATCTTTCTTCATATGAAAGATTTCTAATTTGGGGAATTAACTTAGTCATCCTACGCTGGACACGTTCAAGTGAATTTATATCCATTCTATAATATGGCGACCAAAACTGAACTGCATAATCTAAATGGGGCCTAACCAGAGCAAGATATAGCTTGAGAACCACACCAGGTGTCTTGTTACTAACGCTGCGATTAATAAATCCGAGTGTCCGATTTGCCTTATTACGAACATTCATGCATTGATCCTTTTGTTTTAAATTCTTACTAATTATAACTCCCAGATCCCTTTCGCAATCCGACTTCGCAATCTCAACACCATCTAGCTCGTATCTTGTAACTCTATCATCATTACCTAGCCTCAGAACTTTACATTTATCAGCATTAAACTGCATCTGCCAGTCCTTTGACCATTTCAAAACCCTATCTAGATCAACTTGAAGTGATAGAGAGTCCTCCTCCGAATTAATTTCCCTACCGATTTTCGTATCATCGGCAAATTTGCAAATGTTGCTACTCAAACCCGAATCTAAATCATTTATATATATTATAAACAACAGAGGTCCCAGGACAGAGCCTTGAGGCACTCCACTTACAACATTTTCCCACTCTGACTTGACTCCATTTATACTAACTCTCTGTTTCCTTTGGTATAGCCATGCCCTAATCCAGCTTAATATAGCACCACCAATACCATGAGCCTCTATCTTTTTAATCAGTCTTTCATGTGGCACTGTATCAAAAGCTTTGCTAAAGTCAAGGTACACAACATCACAATCCTTACCACTATCAACTGCCTCAACTATGCTAGAATAAAAAGATAACAAATTTGTTAAACATGAACGGCCATTTATAAAACCATGTTGCGACTCAATTATTAATTTATGTTTTTCAAGATGAAGACGAATTTTATTTGCTATTATAGATTCGAGTAACTTTCCCACAATAGACGTTAGGCTAATTGGTCGATAGTTAGACGCAAGTGATCTATCTCCTTTCTTAAAAACTGGTATCACATTAGCAACTTTCCAAAACTCTGGCACTCTGCCTGACTCTATTGATTTATTAAATATGATTGACAGTGGGTCACAAAGCTCCCCTTTGCATTCTTTAAGCACCCTGGCAAACACTTCATCCGGCCCTGGGGATTTGTTTGGTTTGAGTTTTCTATTTGTTTAAGAACATCCTCCCTGGTAACTGCTAAACTCGTCAACCTGTCCTCGTCCCTACCCACATAGACTTGTTCGGCTGAAGGCATATTGTTAAGTTCCTCTTTAGTAAATACAGATACAAAATATTTATTAAAAATACTACTCATCTCTTCATCACTATCTGTTATTTGACCTGTCTCAGTTTTTAATGGCCTATCCTTTCCCTAGTCTTAGTTCGATATAACTGAAAAAACCCTTTAGGATTTGTCTTTGCTTGCCCTGCTATACGAACTTCATAGTTTCTTTTTGCTTTCCTTATCTCTTTTTTAACATTTTTAACCAGTTGAACGAATTCCTGTTCTAAAGTGACCTCCCCATTTTTAATCCTTTTGTACCAAGCTCTCTTTTTACCTATAAGGTTTTTCAAATTCTTTGTTATCCACTTTGGGTCATTAGTATTCGATCTATTCAATTTGTGTGGTATACTACGTTCCTGTGCTTTGTTTAGAATATTCTTAAATAAGTTATATATTGAATCCACATCGACATCCCCATTTACATCACCTATCACTGGGTTCATGTCTCGCTCCAAGTCCGGCCCACACCCCATACCCAAGACTTTCCAATCAATTTGACCCAAAAAAATTCTTAGGCTATTAAAATCAGCTTTTCGAAAATCTGGCACTTTAACAGAATTTTCTCCTACAGGTCTATTCCATTCTATGCTAAATCTGATTTCTTTGTGATCACTGTTCCCTAGCTCACTCCCTATTTCGATGTCATTAATTTGTGTTTCCCTGTTAGTTAACACTAAATCTAAAATATTATTTTCCCGTGTTGGTTCCTTAATGTGTTGCGTAAGAAAGCAATCGTCAATTAATTCTAGAAAATCTTCTGCTTCACTATTCCCTGTTTTGTTCAACCAGTTTATTCCACTAAATTAAAGTCACCCATGACATAAATACTGTTAGATCTAGATGCCCTAGATATTTCATCCCATAGATGCTTTGCTTCCATTCTGTCTAAATTTGGTGGCCTATATATAACTCCTATATAATATTATTTGCTTTTTCGTTTAATTCTATCCAAATAGTTTCTGTGTGTGGCTCAGTTTTGATTCCCTCTTTGAGACTACATTTCAAATTGTCCCTAACGTATATGGCTACTCCACCTCCTCGTCTAATATATCTATCTGTGTGAAATAGTTTAAATCCATTTATTTGATATTCAGCTAATAGTTCTCTATTATCAACATTCATCCACGTTTCGGTGAGTGCAATAATATCTATTTTTCTGTGCAGACAAGAGCATTTATTCGTTAATTTTATTTCTTAGACTTCTACTGTTTGTGTAATATACCCTAAGTGAATTGTTATTTTGAGGCCCTTCTCTTTCCCTGATCATTTTGCCAATTCCTTTTTCCCGCAAACACATACTTTTATTACATCCTTCCTCCAAATCAATTCCCATACCTCTATCTACTAACAGTTTAAACCCAAACAAACACCTCTAACCACTTCTTCCAACGAGTTTGCAACAGCAACAACCCCAGCTCTCGATAGATGCACCCCATCCCGAGCATACATTTCATTTCTTCCATAGAAGTGTTCCCAGTTGTCTATATAAGATATTGCATTAGATTTGCAATATCTTTCCAGCCTGCAATTGACACCAAGTGCCCTCGACATCCATTCATTTCCCACTCCCTTTCTGAAGAATGCCACATATGATCGGGATTCCTCCCTTGCTCCTAACTAATTCTATTGCTGTCTTGAATTTCTGTATTAGTTCCTCACTTCTAACTCTCCCAACATCATTACCCCCTGCACTAATACAAATAATGGGTTTGTTCCCATTTCCCGTCATAATATCTTTCATGTTTCCAACAATATCACCAATACCAGCTCCAGGATAGCAAACCCTTAATCTGTTCCCTTTATCTCTGGCACAAAACGTTCTGTCCAAATACCTCACCTGGGAATCTCCCACAACCAAAATTCGCTTCGATCCTCCCTTTTCTCTTGGGCACTTTGAGGGACCCGCGCTTCAATGTTCCAATATATATATATTGGAACAAATCGTCCCTTTAAATAGTTATCTCATACCTTCTGTCCTTTGAAGGTCAGTGACTGTGCTTCTGCCATACTTAATTCCCTCAAAAGCGGGCAATTTTCATGATACCTTAAATTATAAAGTCCAAATTTGTACAGAGTATACAAGTATACGCCAAATTTAAGGAAAGAAACAGCACACCGGTTACATTAGAGAAAACGAATTCATTGTTTAGGGAGAATATATGGGAAGGTCAGTCGGTAAATGTAACAGCCCTATAAGTGCAATTATGTACTAATTATGTATGTTGGGAAATGTACTTATTACATTTAGTATTAAAACGTACTGTCTATTCGGAGGATGGGTTGCCATTTCGTATTAAACAAAGGTGAGCAACATACAGCGTGAACTAACATGTATCACAGCGTCCACCCCTGTTACCGAACCAGTATTTACTCAGGTCTTTTTCCTAAATCTAAACTTATACCCATTGTTTCGTATTCTGTCTCGTGTTGATACGTTTTATAGCCTATTAATATCCACCTTTGTTATATCCATTCATCCACTCACACACCTCTATCATGTCACCCCTAATTCTTCTTCCTCTTTGCTTTTCTAGATAATGTATTTTAAGCTTTGTCAATCTTTTCTTCCAGGATCATTTATCAAACATAGCAAATAAAATGAAAATCTGTCACTCGTATGAAACAGAGCCAGACATGGAGACTTCAACAAGGAATTCAGTAGTAATCCAAATATATATTATAGTATATAATTTAAAGAAAAAAAACAGGCTACAGACATTTTTATTTAATTCCTCCTTCAGCGGCTTCGCATGTTTTGAAATAGGCCTTTGCAGTTACCGTCATTCTGATGTTCTCATCCCAATGCGGTTTGATCCACCAATAGGTTCATTGCTTTTCAGCCGACGTCGCACATGCGGTTCCAAGGAGGGACCCAGCCTCTCATTATCAAGTTCCCTTCATCTCTCTGAATAGCTCCAACTGTTCCCTGTAAGTATCATCACAGGCTATGCCATGATGTGTTGTATTCACCCGTATCTTAGCTCAGTGTATCATTACTCATATTTTTCAGATATTCAATTCTTCAACCCTTCGGAACCTAACCATACGACCCTTACGTATAATAAACAAAATGCATTCTACAGTAATAAGACCTGTTGTTGTTGTTTTAGCAACGTCACAAAAGCTGCCCCCCAGTATTGGGATAAAATATGGCCCCCCCCCCCCCATTAACAGATAGGTGTCAAGACCCCCACAGCAACCTGACTGTTCAACTATAAGTGACGTCACAAAGATGTGCAATGAGACCTTGGCATGCTACTTATCTGTGTAGTCTATTTAATGTAATTATTATTAAAAAAATGGCTAGACTAAGCATCCTCCACCTAACCTAACTTCATCGAAGGTGTAAGAATATACATTGTATACTTTATCTACACCTGTAATCAGTCAATTACCTGTATTCATATGTTAGCCATCTACAACTGTAATCATTATGCAGTGATAAGTTTAAAAACTAAAATATCAACCCAAATGTCGTACCAAAATTCATATGAATCGTACGTCAGGCAGCACAGCAGGTCAACTACCCTAATACCTGTACTCATAGGTTAGTCAGCTGTCCTCACATCCATCAAATAGCTGCCCAAATGCCTCACTGCAATTCATCCATCTAGCAACTCAGCTGGATCCTAGCCAGTATATTCATAGGTTAATCATTCCTAGACCTCGAAATTCCCAGTCTTGCTACACAAATCAACTAACTTGTTTCTAAACCAACAGTCACAGATACATACATACATACGTACATACATATATACATACATACATACATACATACATACATACATACATACATACATACATACATACATACATACATACATACATACATACATATCTCAGGGGAATCGACAGGGTTGATAAAGACAGGCTGTTTAACACAAGGGGCACACGCACTAGGGGACACAGGTGGAAGCTGAGTGCCCAAATGAGCCACAGAGATATTAGAAAGAACTTTTTAGTGTCAGAGTGGTTGACAAATGGAATGCATTAGGAAGCGATGTGGTGGAGGCTGACTCCATACACAGTTTCAAGTGTAGATATGATAGAGCCCATTAGGCTCAGGGAACTGTACACCTGTTGATTGACGGTTGAGAGGCGGGACCAAAGAGCCAGAGCTCAACCCCCGCAAGCACAACTAGGTGAGCACAACTAGGTGAGTACATACATACATACATACATGAGAAGGATAATGTAGTCCCAATATTAATGTAGAATCTTTCAGAACTCTAATAAAGAATAGGAGAATCCAATAAGGAATCTTTCATGAATTTGTATACCATATATGTCAGACCAGTCCTGGAGTATGCGGCTCCAGCATGGAGTCCATATCTTGTCAAGCATAAGACTAAACTGGAAAAGGTTCAAAGGTTTGCCACCAGACTAGTACCTGAACTGAGGGGTATGAGCTACGAGGAGAGACTACGGGAATTAAACCTCACATCACTGGGAGACAGAAGAGTTAGAGGGGACATGATCACCACATACAAGATTCTCAGAGGAATTGATAGAGTAGATAAAGATAGGCTATTCACCACAAGGGGTACACACAATATGGGACACAGGTGGAAATTGAGTGCCCAAATGGGCCATAGAGATGTTAAAAAAAATTTTTTTTAGTGTCAGAGTAGTAGACGAATGTAGCTAATACTACTACAAATGTAGTAGTAGCATTAGGAAGTGATGTGGTGGAGGCTGACTCCATACACAGTGTGGGGGTTTTCTTTTTTGCTTTCATGACTGTAATGCGTACGTCGCTAATGTACATGTGGCAGATGCTTCACGAAACTGTCGGAATTAGCAGAGAAAATACGAGAGCAACCGTAAAGGGCCTGGGAGCAAGGTCGAGTTAGATTCCTTGAGGGTCTCTTCTCAGACTAGCCTCACCTGGTCCTGCTCCACGTTGATCGTTGGAATCTCCTCAATGATGTAACACTTTAAGGGACTCCTAGGGTCCTCATCACATTTATAGTTTAGTGAATGAGGCAACTCGGTGTTGAAGACACCTAGAGCTCTAGGTTTGAGTACTGTTGGCAGTATTCAGAAGTGGTTCAACGGAAACACTACATAAAGCTTAACAGAAGTTTATTTACTAACTTAACCACTAATACAAAGGGTGCTTGATTTACTTTAGATTGGCGTCAGAAAGGCTATAGTTGCATTAGCGAGACTCTTGACGTCTGGCTAAACGACTCTGATCCACTCGTGGCGAAACACCTAACTTAACACAGTTGACAGCCAATCATTAACACGGCAACCTAACTGCTGGTATGCAGAGGGATCACAAGAGTTCCAACCGGATACTCAGTTAATGATGTTATGCAATAAATCACAAATACACTGTCAATGGTGTCATGTTCACAGAAAATGGTACCATCCGTTTTCTATGTGCTGCGGCTGAGACGCCAGAGAGAGTAGAAGAGTGGAGGTAAACAGGAGCGCACAGGACGCCTGCCAAGCTTGGAAGCTATAGTCATGTAATCGTTTATAAGTATTAAAGTCAGTAACAAAGTCATGACTTTACATCAACCTTACAACCAAGACTTCCTCAGCTATATACAAACACCACATTGGCGACGAGGATGAACTGGTAACGCAGGTATTTGTTCAACTTCAAACACAAGGAAGAAGCATGATGTCTCACGCCCGGAGGAGGAGAGAAGTCGTGCTGTCTGTAAACACCATACCCGATGCTGTATGCTAACCAATGCTTTGTGATAACCATTGCTGTGTGCTAACCAATGCTGTGTGCTAACCAATGCTGTGTGCATCCTAAGCTATGTGCTGACAAGCTGTTTACTGAGGAATCTGCGATCCATGTGTGCCGACGCTGTGTACGAAACGACGCTTTGATGTGTACAAAACCTGATGTTTTGGTTACGAAACGACGCTTCGTGCTACAAAATTCTTCACGCTGTGCCAACTGCTGCCTACTGATGACAACTGCTGTGCCAACTGCTGCCAACTACTGTGTTGCTGTGAGTAGGAACAAAACATGTACACAAGGGCTAGGTAAGAAATCAGTTGCTGCTGTGTTGTGCACTGTTGTGAACTTTTGCATTAAAATGCTTGTGTGCTTTGCAAAATTAAAGTAATTACAGTGAATTCTTAAATAACATATACAGTGCAGCAAGTGTTTAATATTCTGAGGAACATTTTAAGTGATAAGTTTACATTTATTCAGTAAAAATGGCAAATATACCTCAGTTTCCTGCATTTGATCCTGACTGTGACCAGACAAACCTGTCACAGAGGTGGGTCAAATGGCTTAAAAGGTTTGAAAATTTGTTGATAGTTTCTGACATCAAAAGTGCTGAAAGAAAGCGTGCCTTTCTACTTCATTATGCTGGTGATAGAGTTTGTGACATCTTTGATACACTGAAAGACACTGGTGATGCCAAAGATTATGACACTGCCAAGCCAAATTAACTGAGCATTTCAAACCAAGGCAAAATACTACTATGGAAATTATGCATTTCAGGAGAGCCAAACAACTCTCTAATGAAACTGTTGATCAATACCATACACGTCTCAGGGTTTAGCAGCCCATTGTGAGTTTGCTGATGTTGACAAAGAAATCAAACAGCAAATAATTGAAACATGCACATCCACACGTCTCCGTCGAAGACCTCTAGAACTTGTTGATGATGACAGTTCTCTTAACAAGATACTGGATATGGCTCGTCGAATGGAAGATGCTGCACGTGATGCTCGTGTCATGGAGTGCAGTGCCAACAACGGTTCTGCCACTGTTACTAACAGTGATGAAGTATGTAAGGTTCAGGGAGGACACCATGATCGTAGAAGATATCATGACAAACCTAACATTAAATTGAGCCGAGAACCACATCACAACTGGAGTCATGGAACAAGACTCAAGCAGTCACAACGACTCACATCAGAGGTTGTCAACAATAAATGTTACAACTGTGGAGGAGACTACCCACACCAAGATAATGTTTGTCCTGCTCAAGGTAAGAAGTGCTATGAGTGTGGAAAACTAGGTCATTTTGGTGCAATGTGTCGTTCCGCACTAAAGAAACCACAGTCAATGAATAAAAGCACTGTGCGAGGATCAGGTCATAGGGATCGAGGTGGCAAACACAATATTGCACCTCAAATCAAGAATATTAATAATATACAAGACAACATTTCATTACAACCAGTCTCAGATGACAGTGAATGTGATTACATTTGTGGAGTACAATCAATCACAGAATGGAATGATCTTCCAAACAACCCAGAGACTATAGTATACATTGCTGGTATTTGTCTCAAAGTTCTCATTGACACTGGATCAAACATTGACACCATTGCTGAGTGCCACTATGAAAAATTTAAAAAACAGTTCCCAAAGCTTGAAAACTATAATGGCAAAGCCACTGCCTATGCTTCAAAGGCAGCCTTACCAGTGATTGGAACTTTCACTGCAGAGATTAAGTCAAAGAATGCAATGCTCATTACTACATTCCATGTTGTTAGGAATGCAAAGGAGTCTCTACTCAGTTACAAGACTTCAACCAAATTGGGGCTACTTCAGCTTTCTAATGCTGTAGCAGTGGAATCTGCAAACAATGTTGATGCTATTGTTGCTGAATTTTCTGATCGATTTAAATCCATAGGTTGTTATACTGATAGCAAAGTACATCTGCATATCAACCCAGATGTAATTCCAGTTGTCCAACCACATCGCCGACAGCCATTCCATACTCGCAAGAAAGTCGATGCCGAACTGGATAGGCTGATAGAACTAGATATCATTGAACTGGTAACAGGCCCAACACCATGGGTAAGCCCAATTGTCACTCCACCAAAGCCGAAGAATCCAGATGAGATACGCATTTGTGTAGACATGCGTGTTCCCAACAAGGCAATAATGCGTGAACGCCATCCTACACCCACTGTAGATGATATGATTTACCGCTTGAATGGTGCAACTGTATTTAGCAAGTTAGATTTAAACAAGGGCTATCATCAGCTTGAGCTTGATGATGAGAGTCGCTTTATCACAACGTTTACGACACATCGAGGTCTGTATAGGTACAAGCACCTGAGTTTTGGTATTAACAGTGCTGCTGAGGTATTCCAGCACATCATCAGCCAGGTATTGCAAGATATACCTAATGCTGACAACATGTCTGATGACATCATTGTTTATGGCCGTACCCAAGCTGAACACGACAAAGCTCTTCGTGCAACATTGCAACGCTTACGAGAAAAGAATTTGACGCTAAGCCGAGCAAAGTGTGAGTTCAATCAACATAAAATTGAATTCTTTGGACATGTACTTAGTGACAAAGGTATATTTCCAGATCCGAAGAAAGTTGCAGATATCAAGAATGCTGCACCTCCTTCAACATCCACTGAAGTACATAGTTTTCTGGGAATGGCAAACTACTGTTCTCGCTTCATTCCAGATTTTGCTACCATTACGAAGCCTCTACGTGAGCTCCTGAAGAAAAATGCATCATGGTACTGGAGCGATATCGAGCAAAATGCATTTGATGCTGTGAAAGATGCACTAGTAGAGAATGTGACTGCTGCGTACTTTGATCCATCAATGGACACTGAGTTAACGGTGGATGCTAGTCCTGTTGGTAGGTGCTGTGTTAGCCCAACACAAACCTGGTCAACCAGATTCCAGAGTAGTAATTGCCTACGCCAGCCGTTCTCTCACAGATGTTGAGCAACGATACAGTCAGACAGAGAAGGACGCTCTTGCTC
>WNGS01148223.1:0-10093 GCA_020271785.1 Procambarus virginalis | reverse complement strand
TCCTTTCATCTAATCTCTCTTTTCACCTAGCAGGAAATTGGTACCTCTGAGCTAGATAACTATTGTGGTGTGCACCCTGGGGAAGGCCAGTTGTTGGCCACGGGAGCCCTCGAGAATGGAAACCAAGGTTCTTCACTCATCGAACCCGGGAGCAGCGGGTCGGTGGCCAAGACTCCCACACCAGTTCCACCGGTCGTGTACTTGCTCCATCACTCACAAGAGAGAGCAAGCAGTAAGAATAGCTTCAGTTAAATGAATATTGTTAAAGTATTAAGTTACAATCGCTCAGGACTCACATTAATGTGGTAGACACAAACGTCCCGCCCTAAACGCGTGTAAACAAACTGGCGACGTTTCGGTCCGTGTTGAAGTCCTTGTGTGCTGACGTTTCGGTCCATCTTGGAGCCGTTATCAAATGGTAACAAGGATAACTAGGGAGCCTCAATATAAGGACAGAGGGACACCGAGGAGGAAGCAATGAAAACCCCCTAGCGAAGGTAAGAATTAAGGTAACTTCAGAAGGTCTGAGGGCAGCTAAGTTTAGCGCGAAAGGGAAGAGAAACAATACTAAAAGGCGAAATGAGATAGAACCAAAGTAGGAACAGAAGAGATAGAAGAACAGCACAGAGCGGCATATAGCTGTCTGATCACGCTGCTAAGAAGATTAGAGTATTTAACTGTATGCTGAGAGAGGCAAGAGTCAACAGCAACACAGGCAGGACTAAGGTCAGGGTTGGTCTTGTACTCACCTATTTGTACTCACCTATTTGTGCTTGCAGGGGTTGAGCTTTGGCTCTTTGGTCCCGCCTCTCAACTGTCAATCAACTGGTGTACAGATTCCCGAGCCTACTGGGCTCTATCATATCTAACCTTGAAACTGTGTATGGAGTCAGCCTCCACCACATCACTGCCTAATGCATTCCATCCGTTAACTACTCTGACACTGAAAAAGTTCCTTCTAACGTCTCTGTGGCTCATGTGGGTACTCAGTTTCCACCTGTGTCCCCTTGTTCGCGTCCCCCCAGTGTTGAATAGTTTGTCCTTGTCTACCCGGTCGATTCCTCTGAGGATTTTGTAGGTTGTGATCATATCTCCCCTTACTCTTCTGTCTTCCAGTGTCGTAAGGTGCATTTCCCGCAGCCTTTCCTCGTAACTCATGCCTCTTAGTTCTGGGACTAGTCTAGTGGCATACCTTTGGACTTTTTCCAGCTTCGTCTTGTGCTTGACAAGGTACGGGCTCCATGCTGGGGCTGCATACTCCAGGATTGGTCTTACATATGTGGTGTACAAGATTCTGAATGATTGTGTGTGTGTGTGTGTGTGTGTGTGTGTGTGTGTGTGTGTGTGTGTGTGTGTGTGTGTGAGCTGACTCAAGACAGCGTCTGAGGAGAGTAGAGGCAGGAATGATTATTGTATCTCACGTGTTGACATCTGTCATCCTGTTGTTGTGGGTCTCACGTATTGACATGTCATCCTGTTGTTGTGGGTCACACGTGTTGACATCTGTCATCCCTTTGTTATATAACTGCAATGTTCCATCTTAATACCCCCAAAGTCGTGGATGTAGTCGCTCACAACACATATCTTTCCAGGACTACAGGAGGACCGTAGCGGAGACAGACGAAGGGACGACTGTGATCACGTCAGAACGATGAAGAGCTGATCCACGGGAGCAGTGCTGATGATACACGCTGGGTATGGTAGTGGGTAGTGCCACTACGCTGGGTATAGTAGTGGGCAGCGCCACTACGCTGGGTATGGTGGTGGGCAGCGCCAACAGGACGCTCACCACACGCGACCCGCCTCAAAAAAATGTGATGGAAGGACAAAGTTTTAAGTTACAATCGTGTCGTTGAAGCGACGTGGTGGTGGAGTAATGATACTGTGTTATCAGAAGTGTGATATGGTAGGCGCCTTCTCCTGCTAGCCGCACGGGAAGCCGCAGGAGACCTGCCGGCCCCCACAGCTGTTGGATAGGATGCCGTACCTCGGAGACAGGCAGGAGCCCGAGCATCCCAAGTTCACCACAGACTTCGGCTACGTCAAGAAGCTGCCAGGGGCATTGATCCTGGTGCAGCTGGTTAGTACGCTGTGTAGCTGGTTAGTACGCTGTACAGCTGGTTAGTACACTGTACAGCTGGTTAGTACACTGTACAGCTGGTTAGTACACTGTTCAGCTGGTTAGTATACTATTCAGGTGGATAGTACACTGTACAGCTGGTTAGTGCACTATGAAGATGGTTAGTACACTGTACAGTTGTTAGTACACTGTACAGCTGTTAGTACACTGTGCTGCTCACTCTTAAACCCACTTCCCATCCACAAATTATTGATCACAAGTCGAATTATCGACAATATCAACTTATTCTGATATCCTTTCATTAGTAGTGACCCCTACTACTTTACGGGAGCCGGTCGGCCGAGCGGGCAGCCCACTGGGCTTGTGATCCTGTGGTTCCGGGTTCGATCCCGGACGCCGGCGAGAAACAATGGGCAGGGTTTTATTTCACCCTATGCCCCTGTTACCTAGCAGTAAAATAGGTGCCTGGGTGTTAGTCAGCTGTCACGGGCTGCTTCCTGGGGGTGGAGGCCTGGTCGAGGACCGGGCCGCGGGGACACTAAAGCCCCGAAATCATCTCAAGATAACCGACCCCAGGTAGAGCCCGGGCGCGGACCTGCCCTCAGGCGGGGCGGAGATCGAGTGCACCAGAAGCCTCCCTCTCCTATCTTCCGTTAGGTGTGGGCCTCAAAGGCTTGGCAGCCTCCGTTAGGTGTGGGCCTCAAAGGCTTGCCAACCTCCGTTAGGTGTGGGCCTCAAAGGCTTGGCAGCCTCCGTTAGGTGTGGGCCTCAAAGGCTTGCCAACCTCCGTTAGGTGTGGGCCTCAAAGGCTTGCCAACCTCTGTTAGGTGTGGGCCTCAAAGGCTTACCAACCTCTGTTAGGTGTGGGCCTCAAAGGCTTACCAACCTCAGTTAGGTGTGGGCCTCAAAGGCTTGCCAACCTCTGTTAGGTGTGGGCCTCAAAGGCTTGCCAACCTCCGTTAGGTGTGGGCCTCAAAGGCTTGCCAACCTCTGTTAGGTGTGGGCCTCAAAGGCTTACCAACCTCAGTTAGGTGTGGGCCTCAAAGGCTTACCAACCTCAGTTAGGTGTGGGCCTCAAAGGCTTGAAACCTCCGTTAGGTGTGGGCCTCAAAGGCTTGAAACCTCCGTTAGGTGTGGGCCTCAAAGGCTTGGCAACATCCGTTAGGTGTGGGCCTCAAAGGCTTGCCAACCTCCGTTAGGTGTGGGCCTCAAAGGCTTACCAACCTCCGTTAGGTGTGGGCCTCAAAGGGTTGCCAACCTCCGTTAGGTGTGGGCCTCAAAGGCTTGGCAACATCCGTTAGGTGTGGGCCTCAAAGGCTTACCAACCTCCGTTAGGTGTGGGCCTCAAAGGCTTGGCAACATCCGTTAGGTGTGGGCCTCAAAGGCTTGCCAACCTCCGTTAGGTGTGGGCCTCAAAGGCTTGGCAACATCCGTTAGGTGTGGGCCTCAAAGGCTTGGCAACATCCGTTAGGTGTGGGCCTCAAAGGCTTGAAACCTCCGTTAGGTGTGGGCCTCAAAGGCTTGCCAACCTCCGTTAGGTGTGGGCCTCAAAGGCTTGCCAACCTTTGGAAGGTTATTACAACCTCTGACACACAAGTATATATATACTTTAGTCCTGAACATAGTTCAAGACGAGCGTAAACTATCAATGTATACTCACCGGGGGACGGGTATACACGCTCATCGCGTGCATAACTAACAGCAACTCGTTGCTCCTTAACTCTATAATTTAGTAAAAATATAATGTTGATGATTATGATAAATAATAATGAGCTAACCTCACACTCAGACCTTGACATAGCACTCAGGAGAGTGGGAAAGACTTGGTGTAAATTCTTTACACCAAGAATTGGTGTAAATTGATTCTTTACATCAATTATGTTCTATGTAATATTATAATTAACATTGAATTTGTGTTTATTAAGTAATCTTGGTAGTGTTGTGCTTAAAGCAGTACTAATACAACGATGGTGGTTACTGAAGTAATTATACAACCTTAACATTACTTCTCAATGTTCTTGTGAGGTTCTTCAAATGTTCAGTAATAACACTTAGTCCTGGGAGTTAAGAATGTTGTTCAGCAAGTAAGATGCGGTGGGCCATGCAACTTTAAGAATACTCAAACGAACCTTTGAGCTCAGGGAATAAGAAAGTATTCAGCTTTACAAATCTTCTGTGTCCAATAGCTTTGTACAGCTACGATGAACGTTTTCAAATGGAAACTTTAATGCAGAGCGACAAAAGTCAATCCCAGAACTAAATTAACTCCAACCACTTGATCTGGACGGTATGGTTTCGCGTCATGCAGGTCAGCGTTCAATCCCCGACCGTCCAAGTGGTTCGGGCACCATTCCTTCCCCCCCGTCCCATCCCAAATCCTTATCCTGATCCTTTCCAAATATAATACTGAACAAATTTGAAGGTGTTAATCCAGACTTGGGTCAGATTCACGAAGCAGTTACGCAAGCACCTGTTCTTTATAAGGTCGCCCCCCACCCAAAGAAATAATGGGAGGGGACGTTTAACATGCCGCCGGCTCCCTGTCCCCATGGAGGCCACTGGAGATGATAGCTGTCCGGTAGAAACATTCGTTGTCAAGGTACCAGTTCAAGGCGCCCTTAGACCCCATTACATTGTTAAACTATTTTAATCCGAAGATTTCCAAGGTGGAGGAATTTGATAACGTTGCCAGTGACGGACTTGTTGATAACGCTCAACGGAAATGGCAGCCGCTATCTTATCTTCCCTGACCGGAAGTTTGGGAGACTTTGACGCTAGTGGGTGTCACCTTGGTGCTAGTGGGTGTCACCTTGGTGCTGATAGGTGTCACCTTGGTGCTGATGGGTGTCACCTTGGTGCTGATGGGTGTCACCTTGGGGCTGATGGGTGTCACCTTGGTGCTAGTGGGTGTCACCTTGGTGCTAGTGGGTGTCACCTTGGTGCTGATGGGTGTCACCTTGGTGCTGATGGGTGTCACCTTGGTGCTGATGGGTGTCACCTTGGGGCTGATGGGTGTCACCTTGGTGCTAGTGGTGTCACCTTGGTGCTTGGTGCTAGTGGGTGTCACCTTGGTGCTGATGGGTGTCACCTTGGTGCTAGTGGGTGTCACCTTGGTGCTAGTGGGTGTCACCTTGGTGCTAGTGGGTGTCACCTTGGTGCTAGTGGGTGTCACCTTGGTGCTAGTGGGTGTCACCTTGGTGCTAGTGGGTGTCACCTTGGTGCTAGTGGGTGTCACCTTGGTGCTGATGGGTGTCACCTTGGTGCTGATGGGTGTCACCTTGGTGCTAGTGGGTGTCACCTTGGTGCTAGTGGGTGTCACCTTGGTGCTAGTGGGTGTCACCTTGGTGCTGATGGGTGTCACCTTGGTGTTGATGGGTGTCACCTTGGTGTTGATGGGTGTCACCTTGGTGCTGATGGGTGTCACCTTGGTGCTGATGGGTGTCACCTTGGTGCTGATGGGTGTCACCTTGGTGCTGATGGGTGTCACCTTGGGGCTGATGGGTGTCACCTTGGGGCTGATGGGTGTCACCTTGGGGCTGATGGGTGTCACCTTGGTGCTAGTGGGTGTCACCTTGGTGCTGATGGGTGTCACCTTGGTGCTGATGGGTGTCACCTTGGTGCTGATGGGTGTCACCTTGGTGCTAGTGGGTGTCACCTTGGGGCTGATGGGTGTCACCTTGGTGCTAGTGGGTGTCACCTTGGGGTAATGGGTGTCACCTTGGTGCTAGTGGGTGTCACCTTGGTGCTGATGGGTGTCACCTTGGTGCTGATGGGTGTCACCTTGGGGCTGATGGGTGTAACCTTGGTGCTGATGGGTGTCACCTTGGTGCTGATGGGTGTCACCTTGGTGCTAGTGGGTGTCACCTTGGTGTTGATGGGTGTCACCTTGGTGCTGATGGGTGTCACCTTGGTGCTGATGGGTGTCACCTTGGTGCTGATGGGTGTCATCTTGGTGTTAGTGGGTGTCACCTTGGTGCTGATGGGTGTCACCTTGGTGCTGATGGGTGTCACCTTGGTGCTGATGGGTGTCACCTTGGGGCTGATGGGTGTCACCTTGGGGCTGATGGGTGTCACCTTGGTGCTGATGGGTGTCACCTTGGGGCTGATGGGTGTCACCTTGGGGCTGATGGGTGTCACCTTGGGGCTGATGGGTGTCACCTTGGTGCTGATGGGTGTCACCTTGGTGCTGATGGGTGTCACCTTGGTGCTAGTGGGTGTCACCTTGGTGCTGATGGGTGTCACCTTGGTGCTGATGGGTGTCACCTTGGTGCTGATGGGTGTCACCTTGGTGTTGATGGGTGTCACCTTGGGGCTGATGGGTGTCACCTTGGTGCTAGTGGGTGTCACCTTGGTGCTGATGGGTGTCACCTTGGTGCTAGTGGGTGTCACCTTGGTGCTAGTGGGTGTCACCTTGGTGCTGATAGGTGTCACCTTGGTGCTGATGGGTGTCACCTTGGTGCTAGTCGGTGTCACCTTGGTGCTGATGGGTGTCACCTTGGTGCTGATGGGTGTCACCTTGGTGCTGATGGGTGTCACCTTGGTGCTGACGGGTGTCACCTTGGTGCTGATGGGTGTCACCTTGGTGCTGATGGGTGTCACCTTGGTGCTAGTGGGTGTCACCTTGGTGCTGATGGGTGTCACCTTGGGGCTGATGGGTGTCACCTTGGTGCTAGTGGGTGTCACCTTGGTGCTGATGGGTGTCACCTTGGTGCTGATGGGTGTCACCTTGGTGCTGATGGGTGTCACCGTGGGGCTGATGGGTGTCACCTTGAGTGTCTAGAGTAATCCTGCTGAGGACTAAACCAACTTTCTTGCACTAAACGCTTGATGAGCTATCGTGTGACGTGACACACACAGGCAGCTATCATGTGACGTGACACACACAGGCAGCTATCATGTGACGTGACACACACAGGCAGCTATCATGTGACGTGACACACACAGGCAGCTATCATGTGACGTGACACACACAGGCAGCTATCGTGTGACGTGACACACACAGGCCGCTATCATGTGATGTGACACACACAGGCAGCTATCATGTGACGTGACACACACAGGCCGCTATCATGTGATGTGACACACACAGGCAGCTATCATGTGACGTGACACACACAGGCAGCTATCATGTGACGTGACACACACAGGCCGCTATCATGTGATGTGACACACACAGGCAGCTATCATGTGACGTGACACACACAGGCAGCTATCATGTGACGTGACACACACAGGCAGCTATCGTGTGAAGTGACACACACAGGCAGCTATCATGTGAAGTGACACACACAGGCAGTTATCGTGTGAAGTGACACACACAGGCAGCTATCATGTGACGTGACACACAGGCAGCTATCATGTGACGTGACACACACAGGCAGCTATCATATGACGTGACACACACAGGCAGCTATCGTGTGACGTGACACACACAGGCAGCTATCGTGTGACGTGACACACACAGGCAGCTATCGTGTGACGTGACACACACAGGCAGCTATCGTGTGACGTGACACACACAGGCAGCTATCATGTGACGTGACACACACAGGCAGCTATCGTGTGACGTGACACACACAGGCAGCTATCGTGTGACGTGACACACACAGGCAGCTATCATGTGACGTGACACACACAGGCAGCTATCATGTGAAGTGACACACACAGGCAGTTATCGTGTGAAGTGACACACACAGGCAGCTATCGTGTGAAGTGACACACACAGGCAGCTATCGTGTGAAGTGACACACACAGGCAGCTATCGTGTGACGTGACACACACAGGCAGCTATCGTGCGACACTATACACAAGCAGCTATCGTGCGACACTACACAAGCAGCTATCGTGCGACACTATACACAAGCAGCTATCGTGCGACACTATACACAAGCAGCTATCGTGCGACACAATACACAAGCAGCTATCGTGAGACGTGACACAGGCAGCTATCATGCGACACAATACAGAAGCAGCTATCGTGAGACGTGACACAGGCAGCTATCATGCGACACAATACACAAGCAGCTATCGTGAGACGTGACACAGGCAGCTATCATGCGACACAGTACACAAGCAGCTATCGTGAGACGTGACACAGGCAGCTATCATGCGACACAGTACACAAGCAGCTATCGTGAGACGTGACACAGGCAGCTATCATGCGACACAGTACACAAGCAGCTATCGTGAGACGTGACACAGGCAGCTATCATGCGACACAGTACACAAGCAGCTATCGTGAGACGTGACACAGGCAGCTATCATGCGACACAGTACACAAGCAGCTATCGTGAGACGTGACACAGGCAGCTATCGTGCGACACAGTACACAAGCAGCTGTCGTGAGACATGACACAGGCAGCTATCATGCGACACAATACACAAGCAGCTATCATTCGACACTATACACAAGCTCATCAGATCGACCAAACTCATTGCAAGCTACAATGCGTCCCTCCCTCCCCATCCCCCCCACACACACACATGCTGGGCCGTGATCGCTGAGACTGCGGTGTTCTCCTGACGCAGGTGTGCACGGGCCTGGGGTTCCTGCTGGCCCTGGGCGGCTCCCTCGTCTGGATGGTCAAGTCTGGACACGGCTTCTACACCTTCGTCTCCTTCGTCAGCTTCCTGAGCTGCGTGTGTTGGCTCGTTGTTCACGTCTTCCAGTTCTACACTCTCTTTAAGATAGCCATTAACTGGAACATAGTGGTAAGTGGGGTCTTAATACACCGTTATAGGCGTGTGTTATGTATGGGATATGGAGGTATGGCGGTGGATTATACATGTGGTGTATGGATTAATGGTTGGGGTTTTTGGCTGCAGGGTTGGTGTTCAATGGTGTCAACGGGTTCCTGATGATGGTGGCCAGCTGCGTTATGGTGGAGGTGGCGTCCGAGGCCAGGGCGCTCAAGGCTGCTGGGGTTAGTACGCCTCTAGGCACGCGTGAGTACACACACACGCACACGCAAAGACAACACGCAACACACACACACACACACACACACACCACACACACACACACACAACACACACACACACAACACACACACACACACCTATAGTTTCTGATATATGTAAATGATCTCCCAGGAGTATAGAATCGTTTCTCTCAATGTTTGCTGATGATGCAAAAATTATGAGGAGGGTTGAAACAGAGGATGATAGTATAAGGCTACAAGATGACCTAGACAGACTGAGTGAGGGTCCAACAAATGGCTGTTGAAGTTCAACCCGAGTAAATGCAAAGTAATGAAACTAGGCAGTGGAAACAGGAGGCCAGACACAGGATACAGAATAGGAGATGAAGTACTTAATGAAACAGACAGAGAGAAAGATCTATAAGTTGATATCACACCAAACCTGTCTCCTGAAGCCCACATAAAAAGAATAACGTCTGCGGCATATGCGAGGCTGGCTAACATCAGAACAGCGTTCAGGAACCTGTGTAAGGAATCATTCAGAATCTTGTACACAACATATGTAAGACCAATCCTGGAGTATGCGGCCCAGCATGGAGCCCGTACCTTGTCAAGCACAAGACGAAGCTGGAAAAAGTCCAAAGGTATGCCACTAGACTAGTCCCAGCACTAAGAGGCATGAGTTATGAGGAAAGGCTGCGGGAAATGCACCTTACGACACTGGAAGACAGAAGAGTAAGGGGGGGACATGATCACAACCTATAAAATCCTCAGGGGAATCGACCGGGTAAACAAGGATAAACTATTCAACACTGGCGGGACGCGAACAAGGGGACACAGGTGGAAACTGAGTACCCACATGAGCCACAGGGACGTTAGAAAGAGAACTTTTTCAGTGTCAGAGTAGTTAACAGGTGGATGCATTAGGCAGTGATGTGGTGGAGGCTGACTCCATACACAGTTTTAAATGTAGATATGATAGAGCTCAGTAGGCTCAGGAATCTGTACACCAGTTGATTGACAGTTGAGAGGCGGGACCAAAGAGCCAAAGTCAACCCCCGCAAGCACAATTAGGTGAGTATAATTAGGTGAG
>WNGS01148218.1:0-11167 GCA_020271785.1 Procambarus virginalis | reverse complement strand
TGATATACTCGAACATAGATGGGATCACAAACAAGGCAAGCGAACTCAGGGAAAGAGCACAAGAAGTGAACCCAGATGTATTCGGACTCACCGAAACTGAACCTCTCAGGAATCATAACGAATGAGGTGTTTCCCAGGACTACAGTGTAATAAGGAAAGAGAGGGAAGGACGGGGAGGAGGTGGAGTGGCCCTAATAATGAGAAAAGAATGGAGTTTCAAGGAGATGGTTATCCCGGGCTGCGAGGGATTTAAAGACTACATAACAGGCCCCATGACAATGGAAGGACATAAAGTAGTAGTAGCAGTGATATATAACCCTCCACCAAATGACAGAAGACCCAGGAAAGTGTATGACAACAATAACATGGCAGTTAACACTGTAATCGAGAGGGCAGCCCCTGCTGCCTGTAGAAATAGATCCCATCAGCTCATCATAGGGGACTTCAATCATGGCAGGATAGACTGGGAAAACAAGAAACCGCATGGAGGTGAGGATACATTTAGAACCAAACTATTTGAGATGGCGACAAGAAATTTCTTAAGCCAGCAGTCGGCCGAGCAGACAGCTGGCTGGATTTGTGTTCCTGTCGTCTCGGGTTCGATCCCGGGCGCCAGCGAGAAACAATGGGCAGAGTTCTTTCACCCTATGCCCCTTTTACCTAGCAGTAAAATAGGTACCTGGGTGTTAGTCAGCTAGAAAAACAACAGTAAATTAACTGATAATGAAATTAAGGATAGGTGCAGAAGGATTCACTACAAATGACAATGAAGTGTGCGAGGAACTGAATAAGAAATTCCAGGAGGTTTTCACATTAGAGCAAGTGGAAGTTCCAGAGATAAGAGAGGGAATAGTTAACGAGAAACCACTAGAAGAGTTAGAGGATGTAAGATTGTGGATTTAAGAAAGCTCTTGCTAGAGTTGGATGTGACAAAGGCTATAGGACCAGATGGAATCTCCCCTTGGATACTAAAGGAAGGAGCAGAAGCACTGTGCCTACCACTCTCCATAGTGTATAACAAATCACTGACAACAGGGGAACTGCCAGAAATTTGGAAAGTGGCTAATGTAGTCCCAATATATAAGAAGGGAGATAGACAGGAGGCACTGAACTACAGGCCAGTGTTTCTAACTTGCATACCATACAAGCTGATGGAGAAGATTGTGCGAAGAAAGCTAATGGAACATCTGGAGTGAAAGAATTTTGTAACACAGCATCAACATGGGTTCAGGGATGGCAAGACCTGCCTCACAGGGTTACTTAAATTCTATGACCAGGCAACAAATATCAGGCAACAAAGGGAGGGGTGGGCAGACTGCATGTCTTTGGATTGCCAGAAAGCCTTTGACACAGTACCAGACAAGCGGCAAGAGAAAAAGCTGGAGATGCAGGCTGGAGTGAAAGGGATGATACTCCATTGGATAAGGGTGTAACTAAGCAACAGAAGACAACGTGTCACTGTGAGGAGTGAGGCCTGAGATTGAACAGATTGAACAGATTGACAGACTGAATGAATGATCCAACAAATGGCTGCTAAGTTTCAACCCGAGTAAATGCAAAGTAATGAAACTAGGCGGTGGAAACCGGAGACCAGGCACAAGATACAGAATGCGAGATGAAGTACCTCATGAAACGGACAGAAAGAAAGACTTAGGAGTTGATATCACATTAAACCTGTCTCCTGAAGATCACATAAAAAGAATTACATCTATCAGAACAGCCTTCAGGAACCTGCGTAAGGAATCATTCAGAATCTTGTATGCCACATACATAAGACCAATACTGGAATAAGCAGTCCCAGCATGGAGCCCACATCTTGTCAAGCACAAGACGAGCTGGGAGAGGTTCAGGGGTATACCACTAGACTAGTACCAGAACTAAGAGGCATGAGTAACGAGGCAAGGCTGCGGGAAATACACCTCACGACTCTGGAAGACAGAAGAGTAAGGGGAGACAAGATCACTACCTACAAAATCCTCAAGGGAATTGACTGGGTAGACAAGGGTAAATTGTTTAACACTGGTGGTACCCGAATAAGGGGACACAGACGGAAACCGAGTACCCAAATGAGCCACAGGGACGTTAGGAAGAACTATTTCAGTGTCAGAGTAGTTAACAGATGGAATGCATTAAGCAGTGATGTGGTGGAGGCTGACTCCATATACAGTTTCAAATGTAGATATGTTAGAGCCCAGTAGGCTCAGGGATCTGTACACCAGTTCATTGACGGTTGAGAGGCGGGACCAAAGAGCCAAAGCTCAACCCCCGCAAGCACAAATAGGTGAGTACAAATATATGAGTACAAACAGTCACTCAGACATTCACATGAGCATGTAAGTGCTGAAAAGATGTGTACTTCAATAGAAAGTTACAAATTAATTCAGATTTTCAATAACGTTTAACGACTCAGATGAAGTTGTAAAACACCTCGTATCTAGCTTTACTGTAACATTCGGACCATAATCACTCATCCACTGCTTGACAGTAACCAACACATGAGTCACAACACTCACCCACCTCGTTACTGTAAGCAAAATGTGAGTCATAAACACTCACCCACCACTACTTTCTGGGCAATTTCTTAAAACCTCCTCCCCCCTCTCACCTCCCCCCCCAACCCCTGGTAACTACATCACTTGAGGATGAGCCTACCCAAGTATCAATGCCCATGGAACAGCTTTCTACACAAGAGGGGAGGGAGGGTTAAAAAGGATATAGGAAAACGAGCTTCTAGGTAATGTGCTCAAACATCGATATGATTAACAACAAAGTAAGTGAACTGGCAGAAAGGGCGCAGGAAAAAAACGAAGATAAGACTCACAAACAAAATTGTGAGGAGTCATAACAATCGCTGTGTTTCCAAAGGACTAATTTATAGTAAGGAAAGAAAGGGAAAGGAGAGGATTGGCTCTGCAGATAAGAAAGGACTGGAGCTTTGAAGAGATGGAAATTCTGGGCTACGACAGATTCAGAGACTACATAACAGAAACTCTGACAGTGGGTGGACCTAAGATAACAGTGGCAATCATTTATAACCCTCCACTAAATGACAGAAGGCCCAGAGATGAGTTTGATAGGAACAACATGGTAACTAATAATGTAATAGAGAGAGCAACTTCAGATGCCTGCAGAAATGGATCCAAACTCTTAATCATGGGCGATTTCGAACATTGAAAGATAGACTGGGAGAATGGGGACCCACATCGAGGAGAAGATACATGGTGAGCTAAACTCTTGGAAGTAACAACAGGGAACTTTCTGAGTCAACATGTCAAGGGACCCACAAGAATGAGAGGGAATGACGAACCAGCTAGACTTGACCTGATATTCATCTTGAAAGAGTAAGATATAAGGGAAATTAAATTTTAAGCCCCCATAGGAATGCGTTACCAAAGTGTATTGACATTTATGTATCTGGTATAGGTAGGGATAACGTATTCAAGGATGGGATTGGAAGGGAAGATACTAAATTAACGAGGAGGAAAATATGACGAGATGAGGAACTTCCTAATGGGGAATACCATGGGAAACAGAACTCAGAGAAAAGACTGTACAGGATATGATGGACTATGTCACACCGAAGTGCCAAGAAACTGCAGACAGGTTTATCCAGGCCCAAAAAGAGAAAAATGGAAAGCAAAAGAAGAATCCATGGTTCAATCAGGAATGTATGGTAGCAAAGCAATTGAGAAAAATAACGTGGATAAACTACAGAAATAACAGAACAAAAGAGAGCAGGGAGAGAGACACCAGAGGGCCAGTTATGAGTACCTTAGAGTGAAGAGAAAAGCAGAGAAAGACAATATGAAAATGACATTGTGAGTAAAGCTAAGACCCAACCAAAACTGCTCCACAGCAACATCAGGAAGAAAACAGCAGTGAAAGAACAATTTTTTTTTAATTTTGCCCCGAGAGGCGAGTTAATTGGGCAGCGCCAATCATCCTGTGAGTGGTCATACTGCCATAGCAGCATGTAGAGCACTCCCCAATAGGAATAAAACCCGCTGGGTTGTTAATCCTGTCACTTGTACCCAGAAACAGCTGGGACTAGCTTAACTGTCTCATGTGAACAGCTTCTCAAACAAGATGATTAACGTCTGTCAACTCTTAAAATCTTATATTATCTTGCGAGTGCAAAATGGAGGAATCTTTTAAGAACAGTATCAATACTTGACAAATAGTGTTTTCACAACTCAAATAATGTGGGGTTTATTATTCTACACAAATTTCTAATGTCTCTAATGTGTTCACATTCATGTAGATAGTGGTCAAGGCGATGTCCATCCCTTCCTCACAGATTCTGCAACTCCACTGATCAACTGTTGTTTCCATTCCGAGTCTCCATGGATATTTGTATTCAAGACGGATTCTCACTATTGCTAATTCTCGTCTGCATCCTCCTCTTCGTCCATAATGATTGGGATTGCCAGCTGCAACCATGTTGTACCATCGAACAGATTCACTGATTTGTGTTTCTATCTTCCTTTCCTCAGTTACCTTGTCATGGTGATCTTGCCTGACAATATCTCTAATTTGTAGAAGAGTCTTGGGTATGAAGAATTCAATATGGTCTCTTTCAGTGCCTTCAGCAGCCACCACACCTGCTCGCTCATTTTCCACACATTCCAACATGGAAGGGGATCCACAGAAACATGACGACTCTTCCTTGGTTGGTCAGTGCCCTCACAGCTCTCTTAATTTCAGCGACTATCGTAAGATTTTCTGCCCGAGTTTTACTTAGGTTTTGTAGTGCTGCTTTTGAACCAGTGCAAATTACTGCACCATTAGTGTTTCGTTCAAGGAATCCTAGCACTATAACAATGGCAGTTAGCTCTGCTTGCGTTGAAGAGGCATAGTTCTCAATACGCGCTTTTTCTTCATTTCTGCGTTGAAAAGCATTATTCCTAATTACTGTGTAGGATGCACCAGCCCTGCCATTGTCAGAATTAGATGACCTATGAAACTCGTAACAGGTGTTCAATAATCTTTGCTATAGCCTGTGATTTCCACCTCATTCTTGTCCTTACAGGAGAATTTCTCATTCACAGCAGATCACCCCCTTCGGTACCCTGGTACTTTGGTCTGTCTCTGGATTAAAAAACACCCACGTGTTTGCAACCCGACTGTGAGAGTTTGGAAAAATGGAACATGAGGAATTGAACTCGAAATATTTCTAAAAATTTTCTTAAGTTCATTTAACCTTTATTCCTGTCGAGATATTCAGTTAGGTCGCCTGAGGAAGGACTATCTTAGCTAACTCACCAATGTAGTAAGCAGCTCTTTCCTCACTCTGGGACCCTTTATGAACAATTGACTAGGCGTGAGCAAACGCCGAGACCAAAAAAGTTGAAATCCCCTCCACTTAGGCCGTTGTGGAGTCTCACCTGTGCTGCCGTGCGGTGTAGACGTGTCGCCTGACCACTCCGGTAGTTTGGGGCGGTTGCCCTTTCGCGGGCAGGGGGTGTGGGTGTCTCTACCCTCCCTGCTGTTCCCTGGTGGAGTGGACGTGGCGCTTTTGCAATGGGCGGCCATCTTCCAACTGTCGTGAGGGTGAACTCCATAGGTTTGGAGTTTACTGACCATGCAGGTTACCCTCTTGTGGACTTGGTCTTGAGTGACATGTTCAGGGTCCTGTGGTGTCTGTGTATAGCTGAGATAGTCTTGGTAGTAAGGTTGATGTAAAGTCATTCCTGGTTACTGACTTTAATAATAATAAACGATTACATGACTATGGCTCCCAAGCTTGGCAGGCGTCCTGTGCTTTGTTTACCTTCTCTAGTGGCGTCCAGCCGCCGCACATAGAAAACGGATGGTACCATTTTCTGTGAACATGACATCCCTCCTTTTCTTTAAAAAGAATGAATACAGGATGTCTACCATGCTTGTAGCACAAAGCAAAGTTATTGACACAAAGTAAGTTATTAACATATCAAGAGATATTGCATACATTTAACATTAATTAAACACACAAAGAATTTAAACAATCTTTACCACAAAGGATTTCAATGTTAAAAATACATATGCAATGTTAAACAAACATGAAAGAAACTGTAATACAAAGTTACAAAATATTGAATGAGAGATCTGCATTATTCAAACAATATTAAATTTAGTTCAGCATAACAAGTAAATACTTTGCATTACATAGGAACACAATTAATCATCATATCGTGTAGGGCGTTTAACATGTCGTTTTGGACGAGAGTCCTTAAATACAAAAATATCCCTCGATGAATTGTTTATCGAGTTATAACTCATTTTTTCTTTTTCTTTTGCACGACTTTGCACTTCATCATTTTCTACACTATTTGGAATCACTTTGAAATAAGCCATATTACGTGTTATACTATGATCTCTATTACTCGCTGTTACCATAGTTCCTTTTACACTAATCACTTTATATGGTTTTGTATCATACGGCATATCTAGCTTTCCCTCTTTTTTCTTTTTAACGAGAACAGTATCTCCAACCTTTATGAATTGTTCCTTTGCACGTTGATCATGAGCAATTTTCATTTTGCCCTTGGCTAGTGCATCCTTCTGAGCGAGACGTTTATCCGTTACCTTGGCTGGCATGACAGGTAGTGCGATTCTCATAGGACGTCCAAATAAAAGTTCGCCAGGCGACTTGCCCAGTGTTCCATGCGGTGTTGCACGGTAGTTCCTGAGAAAAGCATACATAGCTTGTTTCCAGGATCGTCCTTCGGCATGAGCACAGCGTACAGCTTTCATGAGAGGTTGCATGAATCTCTCTACTTCTCCATTTGCTTGAGGATGTAGTGGCATCACACGGCGGTGTTTGAATCCAATATGCTCAGCAAAGTTGACAAAGTCTTGTCCATTAAATGGCGGTCCATTGTCCGTCTTGACAACTTCAGGAATGCCAAAGTTTGAAAAGATCTTGTCGAGTTTCGGGATGACAGCCTTTGCAGATGTGGAAGTGATGATTTCTACTTCTGGATAACGTGAGTGATCATCAATGACTACCATCAAGTACTCTCCAGTTGGTAGCGGTCCACAGAAGTCCATCGATACTTCCATCCATGGTGCAGCAGGTAGTGGTGAAGGTTGTAGAGGTGTTGGTCTTGAAGTATCCACTGCAGCTTGGCAAGGGACACAGGCATCATGCATGTCCTTAGCTTGACGATCAATGCCAGGAAACCACACCTTTTCTCGTAGCAGCTGTTTGGTCCTTACAAGACCTTGGTGTCCTTGATGTGCAAGCTTCAGAGCACGTTGCTGGAGAACAGCTGGAATGACGATACGAGTACCTCGCAGCACGGTGTCGCGTTGTTGCGTAACACTTAATTCTGTCTGGATGCGTTCAAGTGCTTTGAATGCATCTTGGTCAACTCCTGAGGGTGGGATGCGTGGAAACTTTTTCTTAGTCAATGCATCCACTGTTGCTTGCAGAGTTGGGTCCTCTAGGGTTGCAGTACGGATTTCATCAAGAGTGAGAGCCTTAGGGACTGCATCACAGGTTACAGAGTGTACATATTCCTCGGCAACTTGCTGATGCTTGGTGATGGTGAAACTGTTGGCAGGATGTCGACTGATGTAATCAGCGGGATTGCCTGCACCTGGCTTGTATTTCACCGTAAAGTTGTATGGTTGCAGACGAAGAGCCCATCTCTCAATGCGAGCTGGTGGTTTGGACTTTGGATTATTGAAGATGGTCTCCAACGGTTTGTGGTCAGTGACTATCGTGGTAAAGGGTGCACCAAGCAGATACACATTGAAGTGTTCACAGCCCCATACAAGAGCAAGAGCTTCCTTCTCTGTCTGACTGTATCGTTGCTCAACATCTGTGAGAGAACGGCTGGCGTAGGCAATTACTACTCTTGAATCTGGTTGACCAGGTTTGTGTTGGGCTAACACAGCACCTAAACCAACAGGACTAGCATCCACCGTTAACTCAGTGTCCATTGATGGATCAAAGTATGCAGCAGTCGCATTTTCTACTAGTGCATCTTTCACAGCATCAAATGCATTTTGCTCGACATCGCTCCAGTACCATGATGCATTTTTCTTCAGGAGCTCACGTAGAGGCTTCGTAATGGTAGCAAAATCTGGAATGAAGCGAGAACAGTAGTTTGCCATTCCCAGAAAACTATGTACTTCAGTGGATGTTGAAGGAGGTGCAGCATTCTTGATATCTGCAACTTTCTTAGGATCTGGAGACAGACCTTTGTCACTAAGTACATGTCCAAAGAATTCAATTTTATGTTGATTGAACTCACACTTTGCTCGGCTTAGCGTCAAATTCTTTTCTCGTAAGCGTTGCAATGTTGCACGAAGAGCTTTGTCGTGTTCAGCTTGGGTACGGCCATAAACAATGATGTCATCAGACATGTTGTCAGCATTAGGTATATCTTGCAATACCTGGCTGATGATGTGCTGGAATACTTCAGCAGCACTGTTAATACCAAAACTCAGGCGCTTGTACCTATACAGACCTCGATGTGTCGTAAACGTTGTGATGAATCGACTCTCATCATCAAGTTCAAGCTGATGATAGCCCTTGTTTAAATCTAACTTGCTGAATACAGTTGCACCATTCAAGCGGTAATCATATCATCTACAGTGGGTGTAGGATGGCGTTCACGCATTATTGCCTTGTTGGGAACACGCATGTCTACACAAATGCGTATCTCATCTGGATTCTTCGGCTTTGGTGGAGTGACAATTGGGCTTACCCATGGTGTTGGGCCTGTTACCGGTTCAATGATATCTAGTTCTATCAGCCTATCCAGTTCGGCATCGACTTTCTTGCGAGTATGGAATGGTTGTCGGCGATGTGGTTGGGCAACTGGAATTACATCTGGGTTGATATGCAGATGTACCTTGCTATCAGTATAACAACCTATGGATTTAAACCGATCAGAAAATTCAGCAACAATAGCATCAACATTGTTTGCAGATTCCACTGCTACAGCATTAGAAAGCTGAAGTAGCCCCAATTTGGTTGAAGTCTTGTAACTGAGTAAAGACTCCTTTGCATTCCTAACAACATGGAATGTAGTAATGAGCATTGCATTCTTTGACTTAATCTCTGCAGTGAAAGTTCCAATCACTGGTAAGGCTACCTTTGAAGCATAGGCAGTGGCTTTGCCATTATAGTTTTCAAGCTTTGGGAACTGTTTTTTAAATTTTTCATAGTGGCACTCAGCAATGGTGTCAATGTTTGATCCAGTGTCAATGAGAATTTTGAGACAAATGCCAGCAATGTATACTATAGTCTCTGGGTTGTTTGGAAGATCATTCCATTTTGTGATTGATTGTACTCCATAAATATAATCACATTCACTGTCATCTGAGACTGGTTGTAATGAAATGTTGTCTTGTATATTATTAACATTCTTGATTTGAGGTGCAATATTGTGTTTGCCACCTCGACTCCTATGACTTGATCCTCGTACATTGCTTTTATTTATTGATTGTGGTTTCTTTAGTGCGGAACGACACATAGCACCAAAATGATTTAGTTTTCTACACTCATAGCACTTCTTACCTTGTGCAGGACAAACATTATCTTGGTGTGGGTAGTCTCCTCCACAATTGTAACATTTATTATTGACAACCTCTGATGTGAGTCGTTGTGACTGCTTGAGTCTTGTTCCATGACTCCAGTTGTGATGTGGTTCTCGGCTCAATTTAATGTTAGGTTTGGCATGATATCTTCTATGATCATGGTGTACTCCCTGAACCTTACATACTTCATGACTGTTAGTAACAGTGGCAGAACCGTTGTTGGCACTGCACTCCATGGCACGAGCATCACGTGCAGCATCTTCCATTCGACGAGCCATATCCAGTATCTTGGTAAGAGAACTTTCATCATCAACAAGTTCTAGAGCTCTTCGACGAAGACGTGTAGATGTGCATGTTTCAATTATTTGCTGTTTGATTTCTTTGTCAACATCAGCAAACTCACAGTGGGCTGCTAAACCCTGCAGACGTGTATGGTATTGATCAACAGTTTCATTAGAGAGTTGTTTTGCTCTCCTGAAATGCATAATTTCCATAGCAGTATTTTGCCTTGGTTTGAAATGCTCAGTTAATTTGGCCTTGGCAGTGTCATAATCTTTGGCACCACCAGTATCTTTCAGTGTATCAAAGATATCACAAACTCTATCACCTGCATAGTGAAGCAGAAAGGCACGCTTTCTTTCAGCACTTTTGATGTCAGAAACTATCAACAAATTTTCAAACCTTTTAAGCCATTTGACCCACCTCTGTGACAGGTTTGTCTGGTCACAGTCAGGATCAAATGCAGGAAACTGAGGTATATTTGCCATTTTTACTGAATAAATTTAAACTTATCACTTAAAATGTTCCTCAGAATATATAACACTTACTGCACTGTATATGTTATTAAGAATTCACTGTAATTACTTTAATTTTGCAAAGCACACAAGCATTTTAATGCAAAAGTTCACAACAGTGCACAACACAGCAGCAACTGACTTCTTACCTAGCCCTTGTGTACATGTGTTGTTCCTACTCACAGCAACACAGCAGTTGTTAGCAGTTGGTACAGCAATTGGCAGCAGTTGGCAGCAGTAGGCAGCAGTTGGCAGCAGTTGGCAGCAGTAGGCAGCAGTAGGTTCACAGCGTGAAGAATTTTGTAGCACGGAGCGTCGTTTCGTAACCAAAACATCGGGTTTTGTACACTGCATCAAAGCGTCGTTTCGTACACAGCGTCGGCAGATTCCTCTCTCACAGCAACACTCAGCACAGCTTGGGTAGCACACAGCATTGGCCAGCACACAGCAACGGCCAGCACACAGCAACGATCAGCACACAGCAACAGTCAGCACACAGCATGGGGTTGCATACAGCATCGGGTATGGTGCTCACAGACAGCTTCTTCCTCCTCTGGGCGAGACAGCATGCTCCTTCCTTGTGTTTTGTTGAACAAAATACCTGCGTTCCCAGTTCATCCTCGTCGCCAGTGTGGTGTCTGTGTATAGCTGAGATAGTCTTGGTAGTAAGGTTGATGTAAAGTCATTCCTGGTTACTGACTTTAATACTAATAAACGATTACATGACTATGGCTCCCAAGCTTGGCAGGCGTCCTGTGCTTTGTTTACCTCTCTAGTGGCGTCCAGCCGCCGCACATAGAAAACGGATGGTACCATTTTCTGTGAACATGACAGGTCCCAGC
>WNGS01148217.1:0-10161 GCA_020271785.1 Procambarus virginalis | reverse complement strand
AGTTTTGCCAACCCTCCTTAGTTTTGCATTAAGGACAGATTTGGATTGTAAGATTCCCCAGGATGACTTGAACAGGTTGCAGAGATTGTCCGAGAAATGGCTGATAGGGTTCCCCACTAACAAGTGCAAGGTGTGATAGAAAGGGACAGGAGCCAGGAGCCCGAAAGGCCATATACGATGAAGGAAATACTGCCCTGTAACGTTAACAGAAAAAGGAGTGGACATAACACCAAACCTAACTCAGAGATTCATATAATAAAATAACGTCAGCCGCATACTCTGGCAAGTCAGAACATCCTTCAGAAACTTGAATAAGGAGGCTTTTAGATCACAGTATACCGCCTATGTGAGGCCAGTCTTAGAGTATGCCGCACCATCCTGGAGCCCCCATCCTAAAAAACACATAAGGAAGCTCGAAAAGGTGCAGAAGTTTGCAACAAGTCTCGTCCCAGAGCTGCGAGGGATGAGGTACGAAGACAGACTGAAGGCACTAAACCTAACGACGTTAGAAAGGACTAGGAAGAGGGTGGGGGGAACATGATACAAAGGTATAAAATTCTTAGAAGGATAAAAGGGTGGAAACAGAGGAAATGTTTACAATGAATGACAATAGAACAAGGGGGCACAGATGGAAGCTTGAGACTCATATGTGTCACAGAGATGTTAGAAAGTGTTCCTTTAGCGTAAGTGTAGTGAGTAGATGGAATTACCTTAAGGAGCTGGTTGTAGAGGATAAAGTTAAAGTTTGTACCCTTGAGGTTATCTTGAGATGATTTCGGGGCTTTTTAGTGTCCCGCGGCCCGGTCTTCGACCAGGCCTCCACCCCCAGGAAGCAGCCCGTGACAGCTGACTAACACCCAGGTACCTATTTTACTGCTAGGTAACAGGGGCGTTGGGTGAAAGAAACTCTGCCCATTGTTTCTCGCCGGCGCCTGGGATCGAACCCAGGACCACAGGATCACAAGTCCAGCGTGCTGTCCGCTCGGCCGACCGGCTCCCCAACTCAATAGAGGCTAACTCTATTCATAAGTTTAAAAGCAGGTATGATAGGGAAGCAGGCCAGGAATCATTGCATTAGACACCAGCGGCTAGCAAAGCGGGGTTAAAGAGCTAGAGCTCGATCCTGAATGCGCAAATAGGTGAGCACACACACACGCACAACTCTTACCCCCTGGGATGCTATGGCATTATATAGGACTATAACTCTAGAAGTAGTACCATTGACCATAGACTCCCTACAACTAGAGCCACTAGCACTGACTCGAAAACCACTATTAATTACTCTACATACACCACCACGACCGCAGAGCATCCTCTATTGCCTCGTGACCATCTACCTTCGTCTCTTGTGCATTAGCACCAACTCTACAACAAATTCTACGAATCTAGAGCTACGATCCCTACTCTAACCCTTAAACTGCGCATGGCGTATATATACGCCCTGAGTAACATGTCCCACGGTGCGCATGGCGTATATATACGCCACAGGGTGCCACGCCGATTCAAATGGCCCGCGGCTACACGGGGTTCACAGTAGCTTCCTCAGGGCTCTTGTAAACAGACGCAATTTAAAAAAAAATCGTGGGCAATATTCTCAGGTGTGAGAGGCACATTACTGTTGGAGCAACCAAGGCTGGCGCACGCAGCATGAGCGAGCAGCATTGCTGTTCAGCTTGTGACCACAGCATCGCCGAAAAATGTCAAAATAAATATATAATTGTTATTATTTAGTGATGACAATATTACGATGACCCCTGACTGTGATATAAATAACCAGGGTTGTGATAATAGCAAGATTGTTGTAATAATTAGCGCTGTGGGAGGAGTGTGATGCTGAGGGACGGAGGAGACAGCATCGTTTACTGACTGTGTGGCCACCTGTTATTGTTTACATTCACCATACCAGCTCAGTGGTTCTCTATGGTGAACACAATGTAGATACTATATATAATGTGTGTATTAGTGTAATAACAGCAAAAGGGTTATGCTGGGATGAGCCATTTGGGTGACGGAGGTGACGTCGTCTGCACGATTTGTCTAGCTGCTTAGAGAGTGGCAGCCACTATGGCCACTATGCTCTTTGGGCGCACTACAAGCTTAGGTGTACAGTTACAGTGCATAAAACATGTAGATACTTATATATAATATGTGTATATAGGGTAATAACACCACAAATGGTATTGTTGGGGGAGAAAGTTTAGTGTGTGTGTTGAGGGAGTGGCAGCGAGTGGCTGGCTGGTGTGTGGCGGTAACTCTTCGTTGCTCTTCGACTCTCAGTACCAACTTAGTGGTTCGTTATGGTGACCAAAACATGCAGATACTTATAAATAACCTGTGTATAGAGTGTAATAGCAGCAAAACTATTTGTTTATTGTGTTATGAACATAATAATTGAATTACTAATATGCACACCATACGTTTGAGTATAGCGATTATTCACCACTTTTATTATATAAATATATTACAATACACACTATTGAATAATATTACTGCAAAAAAAAACTAAGAAAAAATCAATCGGAAACATTGAAACAATTAGGTAATAATATCTTTGTGGCAACTCCCATCTGTCAGCGCGGGTGACGCTGACCGGCCCTGACGACCGCTCTGTCAACGCCCACTTTTTGCCAGACTTCCTCGGTCAATTGCGCCCAAAATATGTCACCTACGATTTTTTGCTATTTTTCCCGTGCTCAGGGGACACAAATTAACATGTTTAGAAGACGAAAAAAAAATTTTGAATTTTTTTTTTCTTGTGCACAGGGGTGTAAATGTCCCCAGGACCCCTGAGCAGTGTAAGGGCTAAAGCCACTACCACCGAATCTAGAGTCGCTTCCGCTACTCAAAAACCACTCTCATCGAATCTAGAGTCACTACCGCTACACAAAAACCACTCTCATCGAATCTAGTGTCACTACCGCTACACAAAAATCACTCTCATCGAATCTAGAGTCGCTACCACTACACTAAAACCACTCTCATCGAATCTAGAGTCGCTACCACTACTCAAAAACCACTCTCATCGAATCTAGAGTCGCTACCACTACTCTAAAACCACTCTCATCGAATCTAGAGTCACTGCCGCTACTCTAAAACCACTCTCATCGAATCTAGAGTCACTGCCGCTACTCTAAAACCACTCTCATCGAATCTAGAGTCGCTACCACTACACTAAAACCACTCTCATCGAATCTAGAGTCGCTACCGCTACTCTAAAACCACTCTCATCGAATCTAGAGTCGCTACCACTACTCTAAAACCACTCTCAACGAATCTAGAGTCACTACCGCTACTCTAAAACCACTCTCATCGAATCTAGAGTCACTGCCGCTACTCTAAAACCAGTCTCATCGAATCTAGTGTCACTACCACTGACTCTAGAGCCGTAATAAACATGCCGTGACATATATCAACGTTTAAAACGGTTATCTTACGTAACCATTGTCAACCGCAAATGACCTTTGAGAAAGAAATTAAGTATAAAATGTGAAGAGCTTTGCTATCATGACCTTGGAGCGAGAGTGCTTGTACCTTTGCCACTCATTAACTATCGGTCGGTGCCGCCTTGTGCCTTAGAGTCGCTACGATGATTTATGACATAATGGCTGAAATACAACCACAAAGACTTGCGCAATTGTGTGCTAAGATTAATGACTTTTCTGTCCATTAAACCGAATTTTCTGAACAATTTAGATATCTCAGTTTAAGACCGAAGTTGTTCATTATGATTTGGTTAGAAATTTGAATGTTTTGTGTATAGTTGTATAATGTCTATTATTTCCGAGTATGAAAGATAGTGTATGTTTTTCGTTAAACTGATAAATACTAAAGTGAAGGGTTAATATTATTAGCGAAATACCACTCAAAAAGTATATATTTTGAACATCATGATGTATCAAGTTGTTAAACATATTATCAGATTTCCTGGAGTACTGAAATCTCAATAGAATCTGTCACCTTGTAATCTCCTGATTTCCCCCCCCCCTAATACAACCTACACCGTTCTGAAGCTCCTAGTACGTCTTCCTTATACCCCCAGTATCTGGGATCACCTAATCTACGAAGACCTCTGGAAACACACCTACGCTGACCTTAAGATGGCCTATGCTGACCTTAAGATGGCGTATGCTGACCTCTATCAACTTTCTACATGCTGAGGTTGATGACTTCAGCATGTGGAGAGTTGATACCTTTTCAGTACCCTTCGTCCAGGCTTCCAGGTCCTGACCAATTCCCCACTCGCCCATTTCGTAGATTTAAGGTGCGCAGGAAAAGGAGGATGGGAAAGTGGAGGGGTGCATGTGATGGTTAATAAGAGGGTGAGGGGGATAGTGAATGTTTAAGGGAGAGGGTAAGGGAGGGGAACGATTAGGGAAGGGTAAGATGTGTGAATTGAACTGAAGGGGGGGGGGATTACTCCTCCGCCTGTAGGAAATGAGAGAGTGGGTGAGAGTTGAAGAGAAAGAGAGGTGAGAAGTGTTGGCTGGGGCATACAAGTTGAGAGGTGAGGTCAGGAGTGAGAAGTGAGCGGTGAGAGGTGCGGGGGTGAGAGGTTGGAGATGAGGAGGAGAAGTGAGGGGTGTGAGATGAGGGCTAAGAGAGATAAAGGTGGTGCAAGTTGAGAAGTGAGAGGTGATGAGTAACAGGTAGGGGGGGGAGGGATGTGAGATATAAGAGGTGAGGGTGAGAGATGAGGGGAGTGAGAGAATGGAGGTGAGAGGTGAGAGACATGCTGTTGGGGACAGTAAAGAACACTAGCAGGAGAAAAGAAGAATTACTACCAAGACCTGACTCGGAACGTCTTGGAGGGGGCCCGTCTCCTCCTTGGTGGCAAGACCTGGAGCGAGGACTGGTGCAAGAGAGGCAGTTGTCTGTGCTGGAGGGTACGAAAAGTTGGAAAAAGTCAGAAAAGGCGAAGCTTGATACGATAAAACTCGTGTCTACTCCCTTCTCTTTCTCCCATTTCGTTCCAGGGGAAAATGTTTTCTTCTTTCAAAGAAAGTACCAAATAAAAAACTTTCTTGTAGGTTTTGGTAGGAAAGTACCATAATGTACTTTCAGTACTTTCAAAGAAAGTATCAACATAAAAAGACCTACAAAAATGTTCAGCAAACCCCACGTATGCATAAATAAGTTTTTCATTCATGGAAAATGCTTTTATTTGTCTTGATTGTGTGTTGAAAGTGACATTATCCTCAAGTATAAACTGCAGACTGAAGCTCAGATCGCTTAGATATCTATCGTGTGTTATCGTCAAGTGTATGTGATCCAGACCGTTTGATATCGTTAGGTACATGGACTCGACTCCAGCCCCACACTCCACATCAACCCACTCTCCAAACCACAGGATAACCCAACCTCCAAGAAAGCCCACCTCCACCCATCAATCCACCCCACATTATAAGAACAACTCCACCACCTTCGAAGCTAATTAACCAACCCACTATCCATGCCAACGCATCTCTCTCTCTCTTTGACCTATTTCCACGCCCCCGCCTCCACACACCCCCCGTCCCAGACACGAGACGTGGAAATAAAGTTTCTCTATAGTTTGTAAAATTACACCAATTTTAACTTGATGGCATCAACACCGAGCAAGGCTTTTTGTAGCGCTGCAAGATGCTAATTGCCTCTTGTGACACGCAGGGCAAAACTCTTTTTCAAAAAGAGATCATTCCTAAAGTGCTTTTTAATATATTTTGTCGACACGAGAAGGTCAAGAGCCCAACGCCAGGATGGTGATTTTCAGAAGTGGAAATTGAAATACATTTAATTTTTGACACGATAATTCTTCACGAAATACTCTTGATATTATGGGCGAATATTTAGAACTTTTTGTTTTGTTTAACAATGCATGTCATTTGGTAACGTGATGCCACGATGCGTTCAGTAGTCAACATATACACTAAGAGATATACACTGGAGGTGTATACCCCGTTTCGCAGTATATATATACACTAGTCTTGGAAATATTCAGGACAACCAACCCTTGTTGGTTGGTCAGTAAGCACTTGTGGTGGCCTTAATAACCTCGAAGTGGTTGATACTCATTCAACCCAATACCAACCACTTGACCTCTAATATAGATATATACACGGAAATGTATATATGCCGGTCTTCTCAGCGTATATACACTGACAGTTTACATTATACACTGACAGTTTACATTAGTGTTGGACTATGTTCAGGACTTAAATATTCTTGTTTGGTGATTAGTAAGGTATTGTGGAGGCCCTGAACCAACTACCAACTGTAACAGGTTGATATTCCAATGTAGTGTTTGGTGGCTGGTATTATAAATAAATGCGTATAACATGAATTTTACCAGATGTTTACAACTAAATGTATAAATGAGTTATTTCACAAAGCTAATGTAGCTGATATATGTCATCAAAATGTGTACAATTTATGTATTTAATCAAATGAATACAACTAATGTTTTTCACCGAATGTATAAAACTGATGTATTTCATTAAATGTATAAATTGATGTATTTCACTGAATGTATAAAATTAATGTATTTCATCAAATATATAAATGTAAAGTATTTCACCAGAAGCTCTATAATCAGTTCAGTTTTATTGAATATCTGAAACTTTATTACAATAATCCTTTACTGCAACTCATCGAGTAAGATTTATGATGCCCTTCCAAGCATGTACGAATCTTGCACTTCAACGTTTGTTTCATAATGGATTATGTGCAAGTCCTTGCAACTGAACAAACTACATCCTAGAGTTATATGTGCGCAACAATGACCGGCCTCACGTGTTATGTAAACATAATTGAAAACACATGAAGCTTACGACCCAACTTTAATCGAGTGATTAGTTTTGACACACATGTTTAAGTTGAGGGGAGGTGAGAAGGTCTCTGGAACTATACGACAGTCGTGTTTATTGCTATGTGCAACATTGCAAAGTGAACAAGACTGTTATTTGCATCCATAAAAGACTTTGCAGACTGAAAGCACTGGTATTTGAAGCGATAAATTTCATTTAACAATGGTTGTACCTGCATCTTTATCCCGAGTAATGGGACTTAAAGACTAAATGGAGATTATTTCTCAGTTATTATCGCTAAAGCCTTCAACACACGTGGTGTTGCATGGGGGGGGGGAGAGAGGACAATTGCACTCAGCATGCACGTGGCAATGCATGTCAAAGAACATCTGATATGTTGCAAAAAGTATATTGCATGACTTTTCGGTCATGAAATCGCTCCAGGGTCCAGCTGACAGACCGATACATTGTTACTTTCCTTTCTCTTCAGCCAATTGCATGTTAATAAGTCACAGCCTGTGTAACTTACTAATATTTAATTCAATCAGCTAGTTTATCTCTCTCTCTCTCTCTCTCTCTCTCTCTCTCTCTCTCTCTCTCTCTCTCTCTCTCTCTCTCTCTCTCTCTCTCTCTCTCTCTCTCTCTCTCTCTCTCTCTCTCTCTCTCCTTTAATAGTTTATTCGTGCATCAAGTAAGCTGCAAAAAGGTTAGAATTTGTGGTGTTGGGGGAGGAGAGGCTACGAGTTTTAGAGACAAGGTGCTGTGTTGCTCCTTGTGGAAGAGCTCGCATCTGAGAGATGTTCCCTTGCTGTCTCTCTACGTAGACGGTTTAATATTCCCCAAATATCTATAAGATGACAGTAGTAGTGTAACGCATTATTTGCTGTCCATACGCTATCGGTGAAACGTTTCCCTTTACTGTCTATCAGATGACAGGTGAAGTAAAACGTTCCATTTGCTGTCTATATGGCGACAGGGGGAGTGAAACGTTCCCTTACTGTCTATCAGGTGACAGTAAACGTCTAATGTTTTCTTGAAGTCTATTAGGCAACAGTTGGAGTGAAATGCATTTGTTTTAAACAGACATAAAGTGATAAACAATACTTCATTGTTATTAGTGTAATATCTGATGCTACCATTTTTAGTTAAAAGTACATGACAGATTCCTTGACATGTAAGACAGTGAGATAATTAAGGAGGAAGATGCAACTCTTCAAACGATCATATTTAACAGTCGAATGGCTGTTTAATTAAGAAATCCAATGCCATTATGTCTCACAAATATTGCAGAACAATCCCCATGATGCTTAGATACTGTTTACAAAGGTTCTAATGTGTTGACTTTCTTCAACTCTGTATTTCAGAGACTGGTTGAATGGCCTCATTTAACGATTAGGGAGCCTGCTGACGACTATAGCAAGTGCCATCAGCATTCCTCCTGTCATTCCTCTGTGGTGTAGTTCCCCGGCATGGGGTCCGATTAACAGGTGAAAGTTTGTATAATGACTGGCAGCCAATCACCTGGTGAGTTACCTTTCTTGTAATCGCCCCCCGGACGGACCAGAGGGCAAGGGATGGTACTTTGATTTTTAATTACACAAATACACGTTTTCAACGTGTTTAGCGTGTTTACTTCCAGTAACGGATGAGTATTTAGGATAATAATCTTATAATTGGATCTGCAATGAAAAAATATATATATATGCTTTCTACGTCAGGCAGTGCAGCAGGTGATTAAGGTGGCAGACATCGTACTAATTACAGAATCAGCAAATCTTAATTTTTGTGTCATTAAAGAATAAATTTCAAACACGAGGATATGGCATGTTGAATTTAATGGACGGGTATTTTATATGTAAATTAGTTTTATAACTAATTTCGTTTCAGCGGGACTCGATAAATTAGTTGCACGATAGCATATTATATTAAAAATTAATTAATATTTCCTATATGTATTTATGCGATTTACATAGTTTTTCTGTAAAAGTTCTTTGAAACCTATATTTACATCTGAAGTTTCATTGAATGATAATTTTCACGTCTGTTTATTTATGGTTTTTAAGGCTGGGTACGACACCATCTTCATCAACAGGTAATGCTGCCCTATCATTATCATCATCAACAGGTAAGCCTCATCATCATCAACAGGTAAAGCCTCATCATCATCAACAGGTAAAGCCTCATCATCATCAACAGGTAATACGCTCATCACCAACAGATAATACCTCTCCCATCATCTTAACCAAGAGGTAATGTATTCCTAATGAACGCCATCAACAGGTAATGCCATTCCTATCATCATCATCAAGAGATAATGCCTCCTACATCATCATCAACAGGCAATGTATGCCCATCATCAGCAGATAATGGCTCTCCCACTATCATTATAAACATATAATGGCTCTCTCACCTTCATCAACAAAAAGTAATCCCTTCCCTATCATCATCAACAAGTAATCCCTCCCCTATCACCATAAACAAGTAATCCCTCCCATATCACCATCAACAAGTAATCCCTCCCATATCACCATCAACAAGTAATCCCTCCCATATCACCATCAACAAGTAATCCCTCCCCTATCACCATCAACAAGTAATCCCTCCTCTATCACCATCAACAAATAATCCCTCCACTATCACCATCAACAAGTAATCCCTCCCCTATCACCATCAACAAGTAATCCCTCCTCTATCACCATCAACAAATAATCCCTCCACTATCACCATCAACAAGTAATCCCCCCTATCACCATCAACAAGTAATCCCTCCAATCACCATCAACAAGTAATCCCTCCACTATCACCATCAACAAATAATCCCTCCACTATCACCATCAACAAGTAATCCCTCCTCTAATCACCATCAACAAGTAATCCCTCCACTATCACCATCAACAAGTAATCCCTCCACTATCACCATCAACAAGTAATCCCTCCACTATCACCATCAACAAGTATCCCTCCTCTATCATCATCACCATCATTAAGTTCATCTCTCTCTCTTTACCCCTTCTCTTTCTTTTCCTTCGTGTTTCCTCTCGTTCGTCAATATCTCCCCCCCTAATATATATGTTAATCACGCTATTATCTGTTCATCAGATGGTATTGATCACGAACAATACACAATATGTTTCTTTGTTATGCAACTAATACAATACCCCCATCAGCTACAATACTATGACAGGAGAGTCCCAATACAATGATAATGAAATGCAGCTTTAGTTAATTTAAATTAGAAATCAAGCCGCCCAATTTTCCAAGTTTAAATTGCTCTGCTTTACTGTTAATATTTCTGGCTCTGAACTTGGAAAAATTTTCTGCCAAAGTGATGGATACTAACATTGACTGTTAAAAAACATTGTGTTGCATGTGTAAGGCA
>WNGS01148210.1:0-11632 GCA_020271785.1 Procambarus virginalis | reverse complement strand
TATATATATATATATATATATATATATATAATATATATATATATATATATATATATATTATATATAAAATAATGATATATATATTAATGTCTAACCTACGCTTGAAAGAATTCAGTGATCCCACGTCAAGTATGCTACCCGGTAATGTATTCCACAAATTAACAACATTGCTCCCATACTTGTATTTACCCAAGTCTTAACTAAATATAGATTTATCCAATCTATATCCATTGTGTCGTGGTATATTTTGTGTCGATATATTTAACATGTTATTAACATCCCACTTGAGAGCATGTAAGGAGCTGCGAAGCTACTTGACAGTAGCGATTTGGATTAACTTTTGAAGTTGAAAATGCTCAGGGAAGTGAGGGGGAGTATTTGAAGAAGCAAGTAGGCTCCAAGTTGAGGTAGTTGAGAGTTAATGAAGTTGCAGTGTGAAATGAATTCTGGGAACTGGTCCGGCTTTCCCATCTACGTAGGGGAATTAAGTTGCCCATCTACGTAGGGGAATTAAGTTGCCCATCTACGTAGGGGAATTAAGTTGCCCTTCTACGTAGGGAAACTTGCCCATTTATTAGGGTTCCAGGCTTTCCCTTTGTTAGTGTTTCAGGGGCCTCCTTTTGTTGGGGTTCCAGCCCCCATTTGTTAAGGGGATTCGCCTCCTTGTTAAGGGGATTCGACCCCCTTGTTAAGGGGTCTCGGCCCCCCTTTTGGGAGGGGTCCCCCTCCCTTTCTTGTCCAGCTGTCTGCTGCTTCCTTCCGCCTGTCCAATTATCCCCCCCCCCCCCAGCAGCCATGAAGACGCCCCTCACTTCCTTCAGGGCTGTTTTCCCTCTGGCCACTTTTTCCCTCTCTCCGTCTTGTTCCGCGGCAGTAGAGCGTCTTGGCCGGCGCCTAAGATCTCCTGGAGCTGTCAGAGGCGGCGGTCAGAGCTACCCTGCGCCGGGATTCATCAAGACTTTACACAACCACTTACGACATCCGTCCATCTTTGCTTAATCGTAGCCGGCATTGTTTACATTTATTAAGCGCTCACACGGTAGCAAACTTGACATTCTCAAGGTTAATATTGTTTAAATAATCTCGTTGGGCCTCGGAGCTTATAAACTGTTTAATAAATGTTAATAAGGTTGCTATTATTTAGGAAAGATGTACATGGGGGTGGCCCTGAAGGCTCGGTAATTATAGGCGCGTAGGTGGCGCTGAACGACCCAGAAATGATAGGGGGGGGAGGTGGCACTCCTTTTTTAACTACATGGTAGAGTGACGGTTGGGTCTGATCACTCCTCGTTTAGCAGGGCGTAGTTGGCAGCGGGGAAAATAATGGTTTTGAAGGGGGATTGTATTGTTAGTCCCCCTTGTAGTGGCACTGGCTGCCCCTTGTAGTGGCACTGGCTGGCCCTTGTAGTGGCACTGGCTGCCCCTTGTAGTGGCACTGGCTGGCCCTTGTAGTGCCACTGGCTGGCCCTTGTAGTGCACTGGCTGCCCTTGTGTGGCACTGGCTGGCCCTTGTAGTGCCACTGGCTGGCCCTTGTAGTGCACTGGCTGCCCCTTGTAGTGGCACTGGCGGCCCTTGTAGTGCCACTGGCTGCCCCTTGTAGTGGCACTGGCTGGCCCTTGTAGTGGCACTGGCTGGCCCTTGTAGTGCCACTGGCTGCCCCTTGTAGTGGCACTGGCTGGCCCTTGTAGTGCCACTGGCTGGCCCTTGTAGTGGCACTGGCTGGCCCTTGTAGTGGCACTGGCTGCCCCTTGTAGTGGCACTGGCTGGCCCTTGTAGTGCCACTGGCTGCCCCTTGTAGTGGCACTGGCTGGCCCTTGTAGTGCCACTGGCTGGCCTTGTAGTGGCACTGGCTGCCCTTGTAGTGGCACTGGCTGGCCCTTGTAGTGGCACTGGCTGCCCCTTGTAGTGGCACTGGCTGCCCCTTGTAGTGCCACTGGCGGCCCCTTAGTGGCACTGGCTGGCCCTTGTAGTGGCACTGGCTGCACCCTTGTAGTGCACTGGCTGGCCCTTGTAGTGGCACTGGCTGGCCCTTGTAGTGCCACTGGCTGCCCTTGTAGTGGCACTGGCTGCCCCCTTGTAGTGGCACTGGCTGCACCCTTGTAGTGGCACTGGCTGCACCCTTGTAGTGGCACTGGCTGCCCTTGTATGGCACTGGCTGGCCCTTGTAGTGGCACTGGCTGCCCCTTGTAGTGGCACTGGCTGCCCTTGTAGTGGCACTGGCTACCCTTGTAGTGGCACTGGCTGCCCCTTGTAGTGGCACTGGCTGCACCCTTGTAGTGGCACTGGCTGCACCCTTGTAGTGGCACTGGCTGCCCTTGTAGTGGCACTGGCTGCACCCTTGTAGTGGCACTGGCTGCACCCTTGTAGTGGCACTGGCGCCCTTGTAGTGGCACTGGCTGGCCCTTGTAGTGGCACTGGCTGCACCCTTGTAGTGGCACTGGCTGCACCCTTGTAGTGGCACTGGCTGCACCTTGTAGTGGCACTGGCTGCACCTTGTAGTGGCACTGGCTGCACCCTTGTAGTGGCACTGGCTGCACCCTTGTAGTGGCACTGGCTGCCCCCTTGTAGTGGCACTGGCTGCACCCTTGTAGTGGCACTGGCTGCCCCTTGTAGTGGCACTGGCTGCACCCTTGTAGTGGCACTGGCTGCACCCTTGTAGTGGCACTGGCTGCCCCCTTGTAGTGGCACTGGCTGCACCCTTGTAGTGGCACTGGCTGCCCCTTGTAGTGGCACTGGCTGCCAATTGTGAATTGACTGACAGAGCAGCTTTTACTGACTGACACAGGATGACTGTTTCCCCAACTTGACAGTTCTCCTGTCTAATGATCACATCATAATGGCACTGAGCCACATTTAGACCATTACCAGGTGTGATGGGGGAGTTAGAAGTGCCACTGACGGTGGCGCTGTGGATGGCTCTCGCGGCGGTGTTAGTGTTGAGCGTTAGAGTGGCACAGTTATGGTCACTGCTGCTGGAACTTACGGTAATGTTGTGTTGTAGTGCCACTGATGGGCATAATGAAAGTTGGCACTGATAACATTGGTGATCGTGGCACCGATACTTGAAAATTATGGTAACAATGACTAGTAACAATGGCTATGGCTTCACCAATAGCCTGCCTTGGTGGGAGAGGGGCTTTGTTCATTTGATGCATCAGGCTGTTGTCATTTTTTGTGTGTAATGAAGTATGGGCGAAGAGGGAGAACGGCCTATGACATAGCTCGAGTGCAAGGGGGAGTTGTGTAAAACCCTGGTTTGTGTCTCGGAGAGGCTGCAGGATCCAGTAAGTTCAGTAGAACTTCGGTTTCAATTCTTTTACCATGTCGTAGCTCAGTCGATTAAGGCAGCGTCTGGGATGCTCCGGACGTAGGTTCGAATCCTCGGCACGGCCCTTGTGGATTTGTTCACGTGTGAACATATGTGAGCATCTTCCTTCCCCCTTTCTCGCTATCACCACCTCCCCTCAGGAGTATACCTGAAGTATACCAGGAGTATACCTGGAGATGGTACTGGAAGTTCTACTCTACAAGCCCGATCTCGTCTCCTTGCCAGAGTAAATTTTGAAAGCTTTGAGACGGTCCCAATAATTTACAGTATCTTGCGTAAATCTTAGTCCTGCACAACGGCAAAGCTGTGGTGGAAGGACTCTGCTCAGAGGTACAGAGCTTTTCACTTTGCTTGAATTTTACAGTAGACAGATGGTCTCGCTTCATGCAGGTCGGCGTTCAATCCCCAACCGTCCAAGTGGTTGGGCACCATTCCTTCCCCCCGTCCCATCCCAAATCCTTATCCTGACCCCTTCCAAGGGCTATAAAGTCGTAATGGCTTGGCGCTTTCCCTGATAATGAAATTATTTTGACTGTTACTGTGTATTAGGTTTGACAAGAATTTGAATATCCATCTCCCTATGTTACCTTATTTCTATTGATCTATTGATTGAGGAATGGGTCATCACTATGGTCCCACTTACCAAATGCATTTGCAAAGTCTGTGTATACCACATCTGCATTTTGTTTTTCCTTTAATGGTTCTGTGATTTTATCGTAGTGGTTATGTGAAAGTCAGGCTCTTCCCGCTCTAAATCCACGTTAACCTGGGTTTTAAAGTTCACTAGTCTTCATAAAACAGGAGATTTGATGCTAAATCACACTTTCAAACCCTCTCACCATACCTGCTTGATGGGGTTCTGGGAGTTCAACTCCCCAAGCCGACTTGTGAGAGTTTGGTCCAGCAGGCTGTTGCTTGGAACGGCCCGCAGGCCCACATACCCACCACAGCCCGGTTGGTCCGGAACTTCTCTTAGAAAACAGTCCAGTTTTCTCTTGAAGATGTCCACGGTTGTTCCGGCAATATTATCTCTCGCCATATCTCTGTTGAGCTTTATCAATGACAATCATTTTGAGGCAATAGTGACTTGAACTCGCATTTTGGCGATCCCTGGACGCTTGAGAGTCTTAAAATTTAATACACTTTGTCGACCGGTGATACAAAGCCTAACCGACTTTGTACCATCGTGGCTGAGTCGGTTAAGGACGTTTTTTTATTGCTATTATTTTCTACCACAGACGTGGGGTTAAGGCGGGTTTTGGGAATCGCCAAAATGCGGGTTGAAGTCACTCCTTTTCCTCAAAATGATTGTCAACCTATTTAATAGAGATAATTGGTGCCTGTTTTCCTCCTGGTTGATACCTGGTTGATGGGGTTCTGGGAGTATCTTCTACTCTATCTTCCCTCCCTCCAACCTCACCTCCCTTCCACAACCTCCATAGGCCTCGATCCTGCCCTTCCCCCTCCTCCCTCTCTCTGCTCCCACACTCCCCTCCGCCCCTCCTTCCGTTTTACCTTGATCGTTGAGACGGTGTTCTCAAGACTCCGGTAAATATTTGGGTTTTCACTCTTCTCTGAGGTGCCGCTCTCTGGTAGTGTAGATGTGCGTGTTATCTCTTGTCTCTTTTTGCGTCTCTCCTCCCTCCTGTCTTCTAACGGGAGGGAGGTGCCCTTATGCCTTGCGACACAAGGACGAGCCTCGCTTCAAATACTCGATCAGCGAAGACTGTCAGTTACACGACAGCGTGCGCGTGTAGCGGTGTCTGGCAGCCTGCTTGGTCAGGCCACCAATCACCTTACCTTGAGGATACCTTGAGGTGCTTCCGGGGCTTATCGTCCCCGCGGCCCGGTCATCGACCAGGCCTCCTGGTTGCTGGACTGATCAACCAGGCTGTTGGACGCGGCTGCTCGCAGCCTGACGTATGAGTCACAGCCTGGTTGATCAGGTATCCTTTGGAGGTGCTTATCCAGTTCTCTCTTGAACACTGTGAGGGGTTTGCCAGTTATGTCCCTTATGTGTAGTGGAAGCGTGTTGAACAGTCTCGGGCCTCTGATGTTGATAGAGTTCTCTCTCAGAGTACCGTTGCACCTCTGCTTTTCAACGGGGGTATTCTGCACATCCTGCCATGTCTTCTGGTCTCATGTGATGTTATTTCTGTGTGCAGGTTTGGGACCAGCCCCTCTAATATTTTCCACGTGTAAATTATTATGTATCTCTCCCGCCTGCGCTCAAGGGAATACAGATTTAGGCTCTTAAGTCGGTCCCAATAGTTTAGATGTTTTACAGAGTGGATTCTAGCAGTAAAGGACCTCTGCACGCTCTCCAGGTCAGCAATTTCACCAGCAGTGAAAGGGGCTGTCATTGTGCAGCAGTACTCCACTCTAGAGAGCACAAGCGTTTTGAAAAGTGTCATCATCGGTATAGCATCTCTAGTGTGAAAAGTTCTTGTTATCCAACCTGTCATTTTTCTTGCAGTTGTGACGGCTACTTTATTGTGTTCTTTAAAGGTAAGGTCTTCCGACATGAGTACACCCAGATCCTTTACATTGCCTTTTCGTTCTATGTTATGATTTGCCTGAGTTTTGTACGTGGTTTCCGTTTTATATTTTCATTTTTTCCATAGCGCATGAGCTGGAACTTGTCTTCGTTAAACACCATATTATTTTCTGTAGCCCATAGAAAGACCTGATCTACATCTGACTGGAGGTTCGCCGTGTCCTCTATGTTGCCTACTCTCATGAAGATCCTAGTGTCATCTGCAAAGGATGATACAGTGCTATAGGTTGTGTTCTTGTCTATGTCCGATATGAGGATGAGAAAAAGTACTGGAGCAAGCACAGTACCCTGGGGGACTGAGCTCTTAACGGTTGACGGGTTGGATTTTATTTTGTTGACTATTACACATTGGGTTCTGTTGGTCAGGAAATTGTAGATCCATCTGCCTACTTTTCCGGTAATTCCTTTTGAGCGCATTTTATGGGCAATAACACCATGGTCACATGTATCAAAAGCTTTTGCGATATCTGTGTAAATTACATCAGCGTTTTGTTTGTCTTCCATAGCATCTAATGCCATATCATAGTGGTCCAGCAACTGCGACAGGCAAGAGCGCCCTGTTCTGAAACCATGTTGTCCGGGGTTATGGAGATGCTGTGATTCCATGTATTTTGTGATCTTACTTCTTAGCACTCTCTCAAAAATTTTTATGATGTGCGATGTTAGTGCTATCGGTCTGTAATTTTTTGCCTCTGCCACCAATCACGAGGTGATTGGTGGCCTGGCCAAAGACCGGGCCTTTGGGGGGCATTGATTCTCGGTACCACCTCAAGGTACTTGCGCCCCAGAAGTTGTTATATCTGCTCCCAGGCCTTCCTCGCAAGTGGCTTAGGGGAATATGGTTCCCTATCTTATTGTACACCGTCAGAGAGGGGGAGAAGGTGAGGGGGGAGAGGGAAAGGGAGGGAGGGAGAGGGAAAGGGAGGGGGAGAGGAAGGGGGTGACACTAAGGAGGGGTCATTATCCCTCATGGCACTCCAGCCGGAGCAGCCTGGTAATGGGAGCTTACCCTACCCATCCCGCTCGTTACCGTGGCTCTGGCTTTGGTTAGCGCAAATCTCCGCCATTACCCAGTATGCACACACACACACACAGCATTGTCAACGTCAAAACGTTTGGCAAAACGTCGGATGTTTTGACGTTTATGACAACGTGAAAAATGCGCTCTTGTTGGGCACTAGTGAGGACGTGGCCTGACGTGCTACAAGTAGCACTGGCCCAGTCTGGCCTCCCACAAGTAGCGCTGGCCCAGCTTGGCCTCCCACAAGTAGCACTGGGGCCTCCTACATAAGTAGCTGCGGTCATGACTCGCACTACTACTGATCAACATGACTGTTGTTACAAAACAGCAGTTCATCATATATATTTTTTTCGAGATAAGAAACCCGATTTTAACGTAATTGGATTTGGAGTCATTGAATAATATCAGCATATCATAAATATTTAATGTTTTAATATTTAACGCGGGCCGCCAGCTCCCCGCGTGTCGTAAGGTGCGTGCGAAACGTTGTTCCATACTACTTTCGTGTCTTCGTTGGGTACGAAACGTCCCCTGGGCGTGACTAGACGAGATCAGTTCGTGTCGTCCACCCGGAGATGTTCCGGCGTCTGGTAGCGGTGTTCCAGCGTCGGGTAGCGGTGTTCCTGGCGTCGGGTAGCGGTGTTCCGGCGTGGTGTACAGGCACTCCTTATTGGCAGCCTGACTAATGCGTCATCGCTTGTCCCTCACGATAAACGGTTGCGTTAGGAGAACTTGATGTTACAGTACCGTAGAGCCATACATTGCGTGTGCACGTTGACCTCTTAGACCTTTCAGACCAGTTGGCATGAGGTACCTGGAGCTTTGCAATTACTTTATTCATTCTCGTGTTCTTGAAGATATCCTCACAGTGTACCCAAAATTTGCCAGTGCAGGCTACTAAACATATGACCCTGTATGACTAACCATCCTGCGAGATGGGGACTTTTATTACCACTGCTACCTTATTCTAGAGGACCTTATTCTAGAGGAAACTAGATTTATTCCTCCAAGGAGTGCCGGACCAAACGGGCTGTGGTGGGTATGTGGGCCTGCGGGCCGCTCCAAGCAACAGCCTAGTGGACCAAACTCTCACAAGTCAAGCCTGGCCTCGGCCGGGCTTGGGGAGTAGAAGAACTTCCAGAACCCCATCAACCAGGTATTCAATCTTGTGTTGATGGTATCCTCAAAATGCATCCGGAGTCTGCCAGTGCAGACTGCTTATCACATGCCTCTGTATGACTAACCATCCTGTGTGATGGGGATTTTTGAGCATCACCTAGTTAGCTTTTTTGACACACTGTACTCCACTTCATATAGTCTAGGGCAGCTGCACTAATGCAGATGTACCTAATGTATAATAAAAAAAAAGAGCTCTTACAGCCGTCATCTGGGCCAAGGCGCTCTTCTGTCTTGGCTGCTTATAGTGTCTTGTGTTGCGTGTATTTTGGTGCTTGTAGTTCCTGGTTCCTCTTGGGTTCTCTCTCTGATGCGCGCTCTCGCCTGACGGCCAAGTTAACCTGTGGCTGTGAGGGGAAGCCTTAAACCTTAAGGAGGAGGTTGTTGTTAAAGAGTAGTTACCTGGAACAAAAAGTTCAAAGTAACACGGGCTATGGTGAGCCCGTAGCTGCTTCTAAGACGGGCTGTTCTACCCGCTCTTCCTTGTATCAAGCTTAACATAATTATTATTATTAACATCTTTATTGACAAAATTAATTACAATTTTGCCTAATCTGAGGATTTTGATAGTCTTATTAAAGTGAGGATAATGCTGGTATTCACTGTCACGCAGGACAGAGGGTCATACACAAGACAATAGGTCTAAACTGTAGGCTGAAGCACATATATATCATGGTTACAATCAATGTTTTAATGTATGGATATGTGAAAACAACTTTCTACTGTGCACTGCCACACAAGGGCAGGGATGGGTTCATAAGTGATGCAGCTTAAAAGTAATATAAATAAAAATTGTTCTTCGTTCTTTAAAATGGACAAGCAAATTTTGGGTAAATTAACATAATGCCACAGTTTTGAGGTGAAGGAGGACGCAGCGACGTCCATGGCACCGGCGATGATTGGGTCGCAGTCGATCATAGTTGTGAGGATAACGAGGCCTTGTGAGCAGTCCGGCGACTGATCTAAGCTTGTCCTAAGGCTGTAATTGTGTCCATGTAAGCCATTCACACAGCAATGGTGTAATGGGACAGGCGCAGGCCCCTAGTGAAACTTGTTGGCTCCCTATTAAGTCTTTGGTTCCAGCGTTTGAGTTAGGGGCAGTTAAGGGCAGTTTAGAGGTGGCATTTAGCTCGGAGTATATCCTCTGCTCCTGTTGCTGCTACAGCTGCCGTTATTACTGCTGCTGCTGTTGCTTCTCCTGCCGCTGAGGATAGCAGTATTGGTTCTCCGTAGCGTCCAGCATGGTGCAGGTGCACCGTCTCTGTTATTGAGGACCAGTGCATTAGCAGTTGGCAATCCTCCATTGTCCAATTTCTGGTGCACGTAGTGGCTGGGCTTGATCATGGAGGCGCTGGCTGGGCTTGATCATGGAGGCGCTGGCTGGGCTTGATCATGGAGGCGCTGGCTGGGCTTGATCATGGAGGCGCTGGCTGGGCTTGATCATGGAGGCGCTGGCTGGGCTTGATCATGGAGGCGCTGGCTGGGCTTGATCATGGAGGCGCTGGCTGGGCTTGATCATGGAGGCGCTGGCTGGGCTTGATCATGGAGGCGCTGGCTGGGCTTGATCATGGAGGCGCTGGCTGGGCTTGATCATGGAGGCGCTGGCTGGGCTTGATCATGGAGGCGCTGGCTGGGCTTGATCATGGAGGCGCTGGCTGGGCTTGATCATGGAGGCGCTGGCTGGGCTTGATCATGGAGGCGCTGGCTGGGCTTGATCATGGAGGCGCTGGCTGGGCTTGATCATGGAGGCGCTGGCTGGGCTTGATCATGGAGGCGCTGGCTGGGCTTGATCATGGAGGCGCTGGCTGGGCTTGATCATGGAGGCGCTGGCTGGGCTTGATCATGGAGGCGCTGGCTGGGCTTGATCATGGAGGCGCTGGCTGGGCTTGATCATGGAGGCGCTGGCTGGGCTTGATCATGGAGGCGCTGGCTGGGCTTGATCATGGAGGCGCTGGCTGGGCTTGATCATGGAGGCGCTGGCTGGGCTTGATCATGGAGGCGCTGGCTGGGCTTGATCATGGAGGCGCTGGCTGGGCTTGATCATGGAGGCGCTGGCTGGGCTGGGCTGATCATGGAGGCGCTGGCTGGGCTTGATCATGGAGGCGCTGGCTGGGCTTGATCATGGAGGCGCTGGCTGGGCTTGATCATGGAGGCGCTGGCTGGGCTTGATCATGGAGGCGCTGGCTGGGCTTGATCATGGAGGCGCTGGCTGGGCTTGATCATGGAGGCGCTGGCTGGGCTTGATCATGGAGGCGCTGGCTGGGCTTGATCATGGAGGCGCTGGCTGGGCTTGATCATGGAGGCGCTGGCTGGGCTTGATCATGGAGGCGCTGGCTGGGCTTGATCATGGAGGCGCTGGCTGGGCTTGATCATGGAGGCGCTGGCTGGGCTTGATCATGGAGGCGCTGGCTGGGCTTGATCATGGAGGCGCTGGCTGGGCTTGATCATGGAGGCGCTGGCTGGGCTTGATCATGGAGGCGCTGGCTGGGCTTGATCATGGAGGCGCTGGCTGGGCTTGATCATGGAGGCGCTGGCTGGGCTTGATCATGGAGGCGCTGGCTGGCTTGATCATGGAGGCGCTGGCTGGGCTTGATCATGGAGGCGCTGGCTGGGCTTGATCATGGAGGCGCTGGCTGGGCTTGATCATGGAGGCGCTGGCTGGGCTTGATCATGGAGGCGCTGGCTGGGCTTGATCATGGAGGCGCTGGCTGGGCTTGATCATGGAGGCGCTGGCTGGGCTTGATCATGGAGGCGCTGGCTGGGCTTGATCATGGAGGCGCTGGCTGGGCTTGATCATGGAGGCGCTGGCTGGGCTTGATCATGGAGGCGCTGGCTGGGCTTGATCATGGAGGCGCTGGCTGGGCTTGATCATGGAGGCGCTGGCTGGGCTTGATCATGGAGGCGCTGGCTGGGCTTGATCATGGAGGCGCTGGCTGGGCTTGATCATGGAGGCGCTGGCTGGGCTTGATCATGGAGGCGCTGGCTGGGCTTGATCATGGAGGCGCTGGCTGGGCTTGATCATGGAGGCGCTGGCTGGGCTTGATCATGGAGGCGCTGGCTGGGCTTGATCATGGAGGCGCTGGCTGGGCTTGATCATGGAGGCGCTGGCTGGGCTTGATCATGGAGGCGCTGGCTGGGCTTGATCATGGAGGCGCTGGCTGGGCTTGATCATGGAGGAGGCGCTGGCTGGGCTTGATCATGGAGGCGCTGGCTGGGCTTGATCATGGAGGCGCTGGCTGGGCTTGATCATGGAGGCGCTGGCTGGGCTTGATCATGGAGGCGCTGGCTGGGTTGATCATGGAGGCGCTGGCTGGGCTTGATCATGGAGGCGCTGGCTGGGCTTGATCATGAGGCGCTGGCTGGGCTTGATCATGGAGGCGCTGGCTGGGCTTGCGACCGTCTCTCTGACCTGTACAGATGTAAGCACCATCTGTCGTAACTCTTAACATTCTCTTTCCAAGTGTGAAAGCATCATGTACGTAACTCCCCCCCCCTAACCAAACCCTCTTCCCAAATCCTCCTGGACGTGACGACTCTGGAGGAGAGATA
>WNGS01148209.1:0-24486 GCA_020271785.1 Procambarus virginalis | reverse complement strand
GGAAATATTATTATTTGTTTGTAGAACTTATCGCTAACCGCGACGAACGGCGTACAATGTTCTGTAACTTCAATTTAAATAAATCTTTTTATAGGCAAATGAAAGATTCGATTGCCAAACCCTGTCAATGGATATCGATCTTATGCTAAAGATCCGCTTGTATTTTTGATGATGATAAAAGCGTCCGACGAAGAAAGAGAGCTCTGAAAGAGATGATGATAAGCCGAGGGAATACTGATCCTTTATCATCATATCATCATCATCATCTGTTATAATAAAGTTTGTCAACTGCAAAAGAGAAGCTTTTGAAGAAATGGACACTGCCTTTTGAACGAAAGGCGGTGGAATTTCTGATGGGAAGGAAGACAATTGCGCACCGCGTTCCGCAAGGCGCGGTGCGGACAGTCTGGGTGGCATAAATAGCGCGGAATGGGAGGTTTCTCTCTCACTCCGCTCCCGTCACCGTCCGCGACTCAAGAAGCGGACTCCACGCTCAGCGCCGCGCCTCATCGACACGTGGGCCAGTACTCTATACTGCATCTCAAGCAAATGGACCCCATCCCCGCTACCATGGTCCCAGCTCTGACTTTCCCTGATCCGGCAGGGGCTCCCTGTCGTACTCAGCAAACCTTAAGGTAAAAGAGTTTCCTGTTCAAGTTAGTCAGGACTTTCCCCAGTGCTGGCGTGTGGTTGCGCCGTCCCTCGCGGCCCGTTCGTACCGCCTTAGCTAGTTCCCTGGGCATCCCGCCTGTTTGCCTGCCTGGGGTTGCAGGTGCGCCTCCAGGTCGGGAATGGTGTGCTGCTTGTCTGCGGCGTCTCTCGTGGCCAGGTTTCGGTGGTCCTGTGCCCCTGGGGCCCGGGCCCTAATGTACGCTCGGTGGAGCATTCGTCCCAGGTGGGCCCTCCCAGGCGTTTATCGGGAGCCCGGTTTGCTGTGCCCCTAGGCTTGCCCTAGGGGCCATGTCTCGCCCGCGCCTGGTCGTGCGTGCACGGCCAGGCTCCCTCTGTGGTCTAGCACCGCCCTCTGTGGCGACGTCACGTGGCTGGTTTCTGTGGACCTGCGCCCTGGGGCCCAAGCCCGGTAGGCGGCGCCCACGTGGCTTGGCGCTCTATAGAGCACTCGCCCCAGGGATGCTTTTCGTTTACTCCCCCCCCCCCCTCCCAGGCGTCTTCCCTGGAACCCGGTCTGTTGCGTCTCCTAGGCTTGTCCCTAGGGGCCAGGGTTCGTGGCGCGTTCCTAGTCGTGCGTGTCCGGCCAGGCTCCCTGCGAGCGTCCTGGCGTCACCCTTGGTGGTGACGCCTCCTGGCCGGGTTATTAGTCGTCTTTGTCCCTAGAGACCGACCCTAGGGGCCCATGCCAAGGTTGGCTGGTGTAGCCCAGCCTGTTCGTCCCTAGACGTTTGCCTGGCTGGTGTAGCCCAGCCTGTTGGCCCATTACGTTTGTCTGGCTGGTGTAGCCCAGCCAGTTCGTCCTTAGACGTTTGTCTGGCTGGTGTAGCCCAGCTTGTTCCTCCCTAGAAGTTTGGCTGGCTGGTGTAGCCCAGCCTGTTCGTACCTAGACGTTTGTCTGGCTGGTGTAGCCCAGCCTGTTCGTCCTAGACGTTTGTCTGGCTGGTGTAGCCCAGCCTGTTCGTCCTAGACGTTTGTCTGGCTGGTGTAGCCCAGCCTGTGCGTCCTAGACGTTTGTCTGGCTGGTGTAGCCCAGCCTGTTCGTCCCCAGACGTTTGTCTGGCTGGTGTAGCTCAGCCTGTTCGTCCTAGACGTTTTTCTGGCTGGTGTAGCCCAGCCTGTTCGTAGCTACACGTTTGTCTCGCCGGTGTAGCCCAGCCTGTTCGTAACTTCACGTTTGTCTGGCTGGTGTAGCCCAGCCTGTGCGTCCTAGACGTTTGTCTGGCTGGTGTAGCCCAGCCTGTTCGTCCCCAGACGGGTGTCTGGCTGGTGTAGCTCAGCCTGTTCGTCCTAGACGTTTGTCTGGCTGGTGTAGCCCAGCCTGTTCGTACCTTCACGTTTGTCTGGCTGGTGTAGCCCAGCCTGTTCGTACCTACACGTTTGTCTGGCTGGTGTAGCCCAGCCTGTTCGTCCTACACGTTTGTCTGGCTGGTGTAGCCCAGCCTGTTCGTCCTACACGTTTGTCCGGCTGGTGTAGCCCAGCCTGTTCGTCCCTACACGTTTGTTTGGCTGGTGTAGCCCAGCCTGTTCTTACCTAGTCTTTTGTCCGGCTGGTGTAGCCCAGCCTGTTCGTCCTAGACGTTTGTCTGGCTGGTGTAGCCCAGCCTGTTCGTCCTATTCGTTTGGCTGTTTGGCGCCGCACAGCCTGTTCGTCCCAGTTGTTTCCCTGGCTCGTGTAGCCCAGCTCGTTCGTCCCAGTCGTTTGTCTGGCTGGTGTAGCCCAGCTCGTTCGCCCCAGATGTTTGTCTGGCTGGTGTAGCCCAGCTCGCTCGTCCCAGATGTTTGTCTGGCTGGTGTAGCCCAGCTCGTTCGTCCCAGACGTTTGTCTGGCTGGTGTAGCCCAGCTCGTTCGTCCCAGACGTTTGTCTGGCTGGTGTAGCCCAGCTCGTTCGTCCCAGACGTTTGTCTGGCTGGTGTAACTCTCAGTAACTCACCAGGTAATGTACTACCACTCTCAGTAACTCACCAGGTAATGTACTGCCACTCTCAGTAACTCACCAGGTAATGTACTACCACTCTCAGTAACTCACCAGGTAATGTACTGCCACTCTCAGTAACTCACCAGGTAATATCATTGCACTCTCAGTAACTCACCAGATAACGTACTGGCACTCTCAGTAACTCACCAGGTAATGTACTGGCACTCTCAGTAACTCACCAGGTACTGTACTGGCACTCAGTAACTCACCAGGTAATGTACTGGCACCCTCAGTAATTCACCAGGTAATGTACTGCCACTCAGTAACTCACCAGGTAATGTACTGCCACTCTCAGTAACTCACCAGGCAATGTACTGCCACTCTCAGTAACTCGCCAGGTAATGTACTGCCACTCTCAGTAACTCACCAGGTAATATCATGGCACTCTTTAACTCACCAGCTAATGTACTGACGCTCAGTAACTCACCAGGTAATGTACTGGCACTCTCAGTAACTCAACAGGTAATGTACTGGCACTCTGCTGGTGTAGCCCAGCTCGTTCGTCCCAGACGTTTGTCTGGCTGGTGTAGCCCAGCTCGTTCGTCCCAGACGTTTGTCTGGCTGGTGTAGCCCAGCTCGTTCGTCCCAGACGTTTGTCTGGCTGGTGTAGCCCAGCTCGTTCGTCCCAGACGTTTGTCTGGCTGGTGTAGCCCAGCTCGTTCGTCACAGCTGCTTGTCTGGCTGGCTCAGCCCCGCTTGTTCGTCACAGACTTTTGTCTTTTGTTGCACTTTTGAGAATATTATTGCTTTAGGCTAGCCATTCTCCCTTGTTTATTACTGTTTATTAGCCATTCCATCCCTTGAACTTTTCAGTTTACTCTATCCAAACCTTACCATGCACTATTACTATTTAACCTACCATCCTATCCCTTGATTAATCCCGCTTTAAGCCAACTAATCTTCCCATGTTTATCACTATTTCTTTCGTTTGTTCATCTTATATCAAGTACATTATATTACGGTCTTATGCTATTATTAGAATATATTATTCCCCTCCCGTTCTCACTGTTCTGTTCTACTCCTACAGGGTAGGCGCAGGACGTAGAGCGGTCTGTCGGCTTGGGTGGGCTACAACATGTTATCATTTATTTAAGTTTTCCTAAATTAATTTATTACATTGTTCAGCTTTCAGTTATGCCCTGTATTTACTTACTAATCCAGTTGCAGAGTTAAAGCAGTGTACATTGCTGTGGGATACGCAGTTAATTTGTTTCACTTTTGAGACTATTATTGTTTTAATCTAGACCAACTATTCCATGGATACGTACTGTTTTAATTATCCATTCTATCCCATGGACATTAGTTTTAATCTATCCAAACTATACCTTGCATTATTACTGTTTATCCTACCCTTCCTATACCTTGTATAGTCCTGCTTTAATCTACCCAAGTTATCCATGATTATCACTGTTTACTCTTTATTTGTTCAGCTTAAATTTACTTAAGCAATACGTATTTACTTAATAATACTGTTGCAGTGTTAAAGCAGTGTCCATTTCTAGTGGGATACTCAAATAATTTTGCTTTTCACTTTCGAGATTATTTGTTTGAATTCTTCCAAACTATACCACGATTAATACTGTCTTAATATAATCAAACTATACAATGAATAATACGGTCTTAATATAACCAAACTAACATGAATAATACTGTTCAATCTTACATGAATATTACTCTCTTAATCTATTTAACTGACAGCTTTATTACATTGGTTTTATTACGATAGCTTTGGCTATCTGTCCGGTATTTTCACTCACTATGGTCAATTAACTTTACCTTTGCTTTTGTCTACTGGTGTATGTGACGGTTGCTGGTGCGGCAGCTGGGTTTCCCTGCCTGCTTTTTCCTGTTAGTCCTACCGATGCTTACTTTTTCATTTTCCGCAGTGGCGAGAAGCCGGATCACGCAGCAACTGCAACACGGAAGAGGGCTCGGGCGGCGGCGTGCGAGGACAACAGCGCAGTGGTGTGAGGACGCAGCGGCCTGGGCCAGGACGAAACCCGCCCGTTTCGCCTCCCCCTCCTCGGGGGCCTCCTCGGGGGGCTCTGATGTGGACGGCGACTACATTTCCCAGAGGCCCCCTGCCGGCAAAGTGGGGGGTGGCACAGCGACGCAGCCTCCACCCCCTTTCGGCAGACGATTGGACGACGCTTCAGGCGCCTTCGCGCAGGCTCGGATGCCCTCTCTGACACAAGCCTTCTGGGCATGGGGACCACCGAGGCCGACCCTGCCACGGCTGCTACAGCCGCCCCCCCCCCTTCCCCAACCGTCGACCAAGGGCCAGGGGGCATAAGTCGAGGAGACGTGCGAGCTCCTCCAGTCTCTCCTCCTTTCCTTCCCAGTTCGGTAGCATAGTTGCTCTGCCCCTTGGGGGTTTTCCCTCGCGGCCAGCGGGCACTCGCCCTTCGGGGGTGGGGTCCGGCCTGCTGGCCCCTGCGGGGTGGGGGTGCAGCGCCCGTCCCCAATCTGTTCCGCTGTCCGCAGCTACTACTTTGACTTTACTGCCATTCTACTAGTAAGCCCTACCTTAAGTCGGCCTCTGGCCTGGGGTTATTTAGGAAATTCTTTCTCCTTATTCCTTGGCGGCTCGGCCTCTGGCCTGGGGTTATTTTCTTCTCCAAATTCATATCAGGCTTTCCCAGTCAAAATGTAATTTTCTGCCGCCTGTTTATTTCCAGCTAGGGTTTCCATTATGTTATGTTGTTCACTTATGGTGTCCTGACTGTTATACTTAGATTTGTTACATTCGCCTCACTGCTAATTCTAGACAATAGGCCATTAGTTTTCTGCAGAGTTTGTTACTAGGCTACAAGATTACTTTTATTTTACAGCGGGTGTACATTTTAAGTTGTTTCGTGTACTTTGAGTTAGCCACGGCTATGTTGTACATTTGTTAAGACCTACTTAGAAGCCTGTCTTACTCTGCAGAATTATTTATACTGTATTAATAAATTTACGCCCCATACTGTTTGTGTCTTCCTTCCCCTGATCAGAAAATGGACACTGCCTTTTGAACGAAAGGCGGTGGAATTTCTGATGGGGAAGGAAGACAATTGCGCACCGCGTTCCGCAAGGCGCGGTGCGGACAGTCTGGGTGGCATAAATAGCGCGGAATGGGAGGTTTCTCTCTCACTCCGCTCCCGTCACCGTCCGCGACTCAAGAAGCGCCCACCCTCCTCCCCCTTTCTGCTGGCTGCCAGTTTCCCCGGTTCTGACTACGTCAGTCGTTGTTCCGTACGTCTTTCCTCCCGTTTCACTGGGGATGGGTGGGGGGGTGCAGCGCCCGTCCCCAATCTGTTCCGCTGTCCGCAGCTACTACTTTGACTTTACTGCCATTCTACTAGTAAGCCCTACCTTAAGTCGGCCTCTGGCCTGGGGTTATTTAGGAAATTCTTTCTCCTTATTCCTTGGCGGCTCGGCCTCTGGCCTGGGGTTATTTTCTTCTCCAAATTCATATCAGGCTTTCCCAGTCAAAATGTAATTTTCTGCCGCCTGTTTATTTCCAGCTAGGGTTTCCATTATGTTATGTTGTTCACTTATGGTGTCCTGACTGTTATACTTAGATTTGTTACATTCGCCTCACTGCTAATTCTAGACAATAGGCCATTAGTTTTCTGCAGAGTTTGTTACTAGGCTACAAGATTACTTTTATTTTACAGCGGGTGTACATTTTAAGTTGTTTCGTGTACTTTGAGTTAGCCACGGCTATGTTGTACATTTGTTAAGACCTACTTAGAAGCCTGTCTTACTCTGCAGAATTATTTATACTGTATTAATAAATTTACGCCCCATACTGTTTGTGTCTTCCTTCCCCTGATCAGAAATAAGTGTTTGTATAGATAGAGCTTGGTGGCTTGGGAGGCATGTTTGAGTGGGTAGAGTTTTGATAGAGCTTGTGAGGCTATAGCTTACTTGGGTGTTATATGTGTGTGAAAACGAAGGTTCGAGTCTAATGTGAGTCCAAGTACTGTGGTGTTGTTGACTCTTGGGATCTGGGTTGCATCTGGTGATTGAGAGTAGAGTTTTACTGGGGCAGGGTTACGTCGTTTGTTGTAGAAGAAGTATGTGATCTTAGACTTGTTGGGGTTTGTTTTATCCGCCAGTCGTGTTTCCAGAAGGTGACTTTGTCAATTTCTTGTTGTGCTTTCCGTGTGAGGGCATTAATCGTATAGTCCGAGATCAGTTGGGTTACGTCGTCAGCGTAGCAAAGGGTCATTGATGTCCAGTATATTGGGTCAGGAATGTCGTTTATATATAGTATGTATAAGGTTGGTGAGAGAACTGAGCCCTGGGGGACACCTGCATTTAGGTTGAAGTAACCCGACAACTTGCTTAGGAACTTGATCTGCATCTTCCTATTTGTTAGAAAGCTGCAAAATAGCTTTTTGTTGCAAAGTCTGCATGTTGTCAGATAGTTGAAATAGAGTGCAGAGTTTGTAACGTAGTCCGTCGTGCCATACTGTGTCAAAAGCTTTTTCGACGTCCTTTGCAATGAGGGCCGTCTTGGCCCTCTGGTGCTTATTTATGGAGAGGTAGTTTGTTATTATGTTCAGTGCGTCTTGTGTTGAGCGGTGTTGTCTGAAGCCAAATTGTTTGTCTGTCAATATGTTTTTGTGTTCTAGATGATTCCTGAGTTTATGATTAATGAGTTTTTCGTATACTTTCCCTAGTGTCTCTAGTAGGCTGATAGGTCTGTAGTTCTTAGGGTCTGTCGGGGATTTTTGGGGTTTTGGAATGAGGATTGCTGTGGCTTCTTTGAATGGGCTTGGGAAATATCCTGATGCTAGTGAGGCGTTGTAGACGTCTGTGAGTGCAAAGATTAGGGGGTCTGGAAGTTGCTTGAGGAGAGCTTGGCCAATGCCGGAGGCTCCTGGGGCTTTACGTCTGGTGTTCTTGAGCATGAGTTTAACTTCTTCAGGTAGTATTGATTCTGTGAGGTCGCTTTCTAAGTCGTCTAGTGTCGTGAGGTCAATGGTAGGGTAGTGTGTGATGGTCTGAGGGTTGTGCCGGATCCATGTTTCTACTCTGTTTATGTTTTGTATTGCTGTTGGCTGTGGGGGGTGGGGATTGAAGATGTCCTGCCAGTGTTGTTTTTATATTTCTACTACTTCTGTGGGATCTGTGTAGTTTTGATTGTTGTGAGTTATGTATGTGAAGACAGAAGAGGAGGGGTTTCCCCTGATCCTCTTTATGAAGTTCCAGAATTGTTGTGGTGTTGTTTTCCTTTGTAGTTCAGCTTTTTGTATGAGTTTCTCCCAGTGGTTTGCATGGTCTAGGTCAAGGCTGTTGAGTATGTGATTTTTGAGTATAGTGAGGTCAGTGTTTACTTGGTTGTATCTGTGAAGGTTGTGGGTGAATCTGTTATGGTAGCAGGAGAGTAGTCTTTTTGTTCTGATGGAAGGAAAGAAGGAGTATCTGGTTTTGTGGGTAGTTTTTGGAATGGTAGCATCAGCCGCTTGTATGATGTTATTCTGGATGGTGAGGATTTGGGAATCTATGTCTGTGTGCGGTTTGTCTTGGAAGTTATAGGGCTGTGTGCTAGCATTTAGGTGTTGTTTGAAGGCTTCCCAGTCTGCGTTTTGATAGTCGTATTGTGGAGTAGCTGGGATGAGTATGGGGTTGCTGGAGAGTGTGAGTGATACTGGTATGTGATCTGAGCCGGTGAGGGGTCCAGGTGTGATGTAGTGTTGGAGGTGGGTGCCTGCTCTGTTGGTGATGATGAGATCTGGTCTCCCAGTCCCATTATGCGTGTAGGTTGTTTTTTGAAGTCAGGGCCAAGGAAGGTGAGGTGTTTTCTTTGGTGAAGTTGGTGTAGTTGTTGACCGTGCATATTGTGTTGTTGATGGTTGAATGTTTCGTGTTTTGCGTTTAAGTCTGCTAGGAGGAAGACTGGTATGTGTGTGTGGTTGAAGAGAGTGTCTAAGTCCTGGAGGGGGAGGCCTAGGTTTGGACGAATGTATGTGGTACCAATGATCATCTGCCCGTGTTGAGTGTGAATGCAGATTGCTAGGAAGTGTTTGTGTTGCCAGTTGGTAGTGAGGAGGTTGTGTTTATAGGTGCTTTTCACCAGAATAGCAACCCCTTCGTGTGCTTCATCGGGGGATTGGTATGTTGTGTAGCCAAAATGCCTAATTTTGTGAGAGTTCGTCACGAATGTGCTGTTCAGAAGCAGCACATCCGGTCTTTCGGTCTCTACAAAGTTAGCAATTAGATGTCTGATATTGTAGTATGCTCTAACGTTAAATTGTGTGATTTTCATTGTTTACTGATTATCTGGGGGGGTGTTTGAATAATCCGAATCCGAATCCGAATGATACAGGAGAAGATGCCCATTGGGGCGAGCCTTGAAGTGGGGACAGCTGAAGAGAAGTCGGTGAGAGGAAATGCTGAAGTTGAAGAAAAGTGCCAGGGCTTGACCCAGCTGCTTGTCCGAGTGTAGATGCTGTATCAATCCATATCTGGCTAGGCTGGGAGACGGGTCTGGAAGGCGGCAGTGGAGGTTTTCTTTCCTCTTGGTGTGTGGAGTGTGTCTACGTCGGGTACCACCATCTCAAAACGAGCAGAATTAGGTCCCCATCCCCCTAAAGAGGGGGAAGAGAGCGGCTGCTCTCAGTTGGTTGGTTTCTTTCTTAGCTATTTCTTCATGCTTCTTGTAATCATCTGATGTTTGTACTCGGAGTAGTCACTGTTGAAGAGGTCAGGTGACAGTGTAGACTCATCGCATTCCTCGAAGATTACGTTGTTATGTAAACTGAATGTGTTTTCTGGGTAGGCCTGCTTCATGATGTCTGCCGTCATGTTGTACATCTGGCTGGAGAACCTTCTGAACTCGGGCGATCCGACTGCATTCCTTTCACGCTGTAGACGCACTGCTGTTATTTCCGGAGTTTCAATTTCTGGAGATTCTACACAATCTGTCTCCTGGGCTGAGGGTGGTGAGTGTGCTGCAGTGGTCTCTTGTGCTGGAGGTGATGTTTGTGTTTCAATTTCATCATAGGCGTTCGAGTCGTCATCAGAAGACGTGGTGTAACTTGCAGGAGATGTAGTTGCTGGTGTATCTGGAGTTGCTGGTGTATCTGGAGTTGTAGGGTCCAGGTTGACAGGCGTCTCTGGAACGGGGTCGGGCTCTGGTGGAGAGGAGCCAGCAGTAAACATGGCCTCTGGAATTACGAACGTGGGAAGATTGTTTGCCTTGTATAGTTCATTTAGTATTCTGTACCGTTGTCTGAGATCACCTCCTGAGAGTTCAGTAGCGAAGTGTATCAAAGCTGCTACAGTGCTGTCAGAGGTGGCTGGAGGCGGTGTGAGTGAGGATTGGTGCAGAGGTGTCGTCTGATGCTGTGATTGGCTGGCTCGGGAGTTGCTGGTCCAGTAGTTGGGTTGCTCGCCGCTCGCGGCGCCACCCGTCGGGAGAGCTGGGAAGGCATGTTCTTGAATGTTAAATTCCTTCGTTTTTGGAGTAGAGTTTCTTGGTCTGGCTTCTGTCATTTGCTTGATTTCCTCTTGTCGCTTGGGGCATTCTTGAGAGACGGCTGTGTGGTCACCGTCGCAGAGTAGACAACGTTTGGTGGCAGCTGTGCAGGTCTTGTGATGATGTTCCCCAGCACAGATGCTGCATTTCTGCTTCGGATTTGGGCACTTTTGTGAATAGTGGGTGTATTGATAACACCGAAAGCACTGACGCAGGTGGAAATATCGCTGCCTGGAGATCTGGTGGGGTGTGCAGGCCACTCCACAGCATCTGAGGCCGTTGTCGGCCGCGAGAGTAGCCTCTGCCGGAGTCTTGAGGGTGACCTTGAGGGTTGGCTTTCTGTTTACATCCTGCTGAATGAGGTGGGCCGATATGGCCGTGAGGGATCTGTTTTGGGTGTTTATGCTCTTCACAATCTCAGAAGCTGGTCGTTCAGCGATGATGTCACTCACTCTGTGAATGAATATAGTCCTTACTGCCAGGAACTGGTAGGGAGGCACGAGTGTTAGGCCCTGTTCTTCGAGTGCAGTGGTCGTTGTCGTGGTGAATAGGCTTTCTAGTGCTGCTGCACTACTGAAAAGAATTTGGGGCCCATTCACGTCCATAACGACGTCGATGGGTGCTACCCCAGAGGTTGATGATAGTAGATTCATTATCTCGATCTTGCTGTATGTGGTGTCGGTTCCTCGGAACCGCACCTTCACTCTGAACAGCATGTTCAGGAGGCTCTAATCGTTGCTGCCCTATATTTATCCACCCGGCAGTGCTGGGTGCAGGAGAGCCTGAACTAGAGGGTTGCACTTTCTTTAAGAGGTCTCCCGTCTCTTACCGGTATAATGCACCGGATCAGGGTGGGGTCTGACCTCCTAAAGCAAAGTACTCTGTGTGTGTGTGAATAAGACCGATTCCCGACTATATCCCCTCAAGCGGACGTACTAGTAGCATTGCAACTCCTGCCTGCCCTTACTTTATGCTTGTGGTCGAGTAGAGACGCGGCTTTCTCACAACGCTTTCAAAACTGCAGTTGCCTACTCGTCTGTTTCACGTCCCTGTGAAATGACTTTGGCACAAAAGCCAAAAAATGAGCAAAGTCAGCGATAATAGTGATTGGGGGAGAGCCGCCTGTTGGCTGCAGCAAGAGGAAGGAGGGGGAGGGGCAACAGGGTGACGTAGGCGAGTTGAGCAGCCAATGGCGCTCGAGCGGGCGCCTCGAGACGGCGTATATAGCCAAAAATTTTGAGGCTGGGGCCATCACAAGCCACAGTTGTTCACCATGGCTCGCACCAAGCAGACTGCTCGCAAGTCCACGGGAGGCAAGGCTCCTCGTAAGCAGCTGGCCACCAAGGCAGCACGCAAGTCTGCTCCTGCCACAGGGGGCGTGAAGAAGCCTCACCGTTACAGGCCCGGAACGGTCGCCCTGCGTGAGATCCGTCGTTACCAGAAGAGCACCGAGTTGCTCATCAGGAAGCTTCCCTTCCAGCGTCTGGTGCGTGAGATTGCCCAGGACTTCAAGACCGATCTTCGCTTCCAGTCGTCTGCCGTCATGGCTTTACAGGAGGCATCCGAGGCTTACCTGGTCGGTCTCTTCGAGGACACTAACCTCTGTGCCATCCACGCCAAGCGTGTCACCATCATGCCAAAGGACATTCAGCTTGCTCGCCGTATCCGTGGAGAGCGTGCATAAGCTAAATCGACCACACTAGTAAACACCAAACTCGGCCCTTCTCAGGGCCAAAATATCCTTCTAAGGAGATTTCAGACATTCCTGGTATCAGTCATATGGATTAACCTTCATCTACACATATCATAAATAAATACACTAATTTAGGTGTCATACATACACTGTACACGTGATATCAATAATTCAAGTCATTTGTAGTACAACCTGTCCTCTTACAAACAAAACGGCGCTTTTTGCTCTTATGTACCACAAAGGTGCACCCCTCCCCCCCCCCCCAACCCCCCACCCCCCCCCCCCCCCCAAAAAAAAAAAAAAAAAAAAAAAAAAAATTGTCATACTGTACTAGAAATCGAAGCAACTTGTATAAGTGACGTACTGTCCTGTCCCGTTTTATTCTGTTTTCGGTCCTCTGGCTTAATCTGTTAAGTTAGGAGACGACATTTTAAATTAACTATTTTCTTGACATTTTCAAACCTTAAGAGGACGGACTGACTGCATAGTTATCCTAACGTCGAACATAATAATGAATCTCTAATCTCTAGAAAAAGAGACCGAGTGCTTATAGGTGTGGAGGGAGGGAGGGAGGGAGGGAGGGAGGGAGGGAGGAGGAGAGAGAGAGAGAGAGAGAGAGAGAGAGAGAGAGAGAGAGAGAGAGAGAGAGAGAGAGAGAGAGAGAGAGAGAGAGAGAGAGAGAGAAAGAGAGAAACACACACACAGACAGTTTCATAAATATTCTCATTCTATAGTTATTTGCTTTCAGTGACAGAGGTTTTTGTTATAATAGTCATGGTGTCTAACACTCACAATCTCTTTAGAAATTAAAGTGTGGCTCCAATGGAGCCGAGTTTGTTGGTTGGTTTGAGGCCAAGCCACCACCTGCAGGCAGTCAGCCAGCCATTTACTTGGAGGAGGTGTACTTGGTGACGGCCTTAGTGCCCTCAGAGACGGCGTGCTTGGCCAGTTCTCCGGGCAACAGGAGCCTTACAGCCGTCTGGATCTCCCGACTGGTAATGGTGGAACGCTTGTTGTAGTGGGCCAGGCGAGAAGCCTCGGCGGCGATGCGCTCGAAGATGTCGTTCACGAACGAGTTCATGATCGACATGGCTTTGGAAGAGATACCGGTGTCGGGGTGGACTTGCTTCAGTACTTTGTAGATGTAGATGCTGTAGCTCTCCTTCCTCCTGCGCTTCTTTTTCTTATCGCCCTTGGCAATGGCCTTCTGGGCCTTTCCGGCCTTCTTGGCAGCCTTTCCAGATGCCTTGGGTGGCATGATGATGATGCTCGTGCCGGCGTTGTGACTGACGATAGAATAATAATTTTGGCGCGAGTCGAGCTTTCCTTTTATATCCCGCTCGCGACTCAGCTCAGAGCGGGTCGCGTGGCGGAGCGCGGTGATTGGTCAGTGGCGGGCTCCCTTGATCCTGAGCGGGGTATATAACATGAAGCTCGCTTCTGCTGCGCGCATAAAACACCACAAACCCACAACTGCACCAGCAATGTCAGGACGCGGCAAGGGAGGCAAAGTGAAGGGCAAGTCAAAGTCCCGCTCCAGCAGGGCCGGACTTCAGTTCCCCGTGGGCAGAATTCACCGTCTGCTGCGCAAGGGCAACTACGCCGAACGCGTCGGTGCTGGCGCTCCTGTCTACCTGGCAGCCGTCATGGAATACCTCGCTGCCGAAGTTCTGGAGCTCGCCGGTAACGCCGCACGTGACAACAAGAAGACTCGTATCATCCCACGTCACTTGCAGTTGGCCATCCGCAACGACGAAGAACTCAACAAGCTTCTGTCTGGCGTAACCATTGCACAGGGAGGTGTTCTTCCCAACATTCAGGCAGTTCTTTTGCCAAAGAAGACAGAGAAGAAGTAAACACTTCTGCCACCACGACAAATAATACCATAACCAGGCTCCATCCGGAGCCACATACTCTTTAAGAGAGAGATTCAAGTAGACAATCAAATTTTATTCATTAATAATAACATTTATCTCGATTTCATTTGCAATGTGTTCATAACAAACAAACAAGCAAACAAAACAAAATCATAGGGCATATTCAGCATCACTTGCAATATTAACCAATCACACAAATCCAATATATAATTTATATTTTATTTTAAGCGAGGAATTCAATTTCTATCAACTTTTAATTATACAAATTAACAAAAGCAACTCTTCACTGGACGTAATGAATTAATAAATGATGAAGGTTTTGATGTGCTATATATATATATATATATATATATATATATATATATATATATATATATATATATATATATATATATAGCACATCAAAACCTTCATCGTGCTCATTAAATATATATATATATATATATATATATATATATATATATATATATATATATATATATATATATATATATATATATATATATATATATTATACCTGTGAACCAGAATATATTTGAGCAGCAGCAGCAGCAGCAGTGATCGTGCCATTGGCCGCAGTGCAACAATTCGAATTTAAAGGGCCTGCTCGGGTATATAAGAAAGGCTGGGAGACTGGGGCCGGTGGTGGGTGATGGGTGATGATGTGTGGTGTGGTGTGGTGTGGTGTTGTTAAGAGTTGATTTACAGCCAGCCAGCCAGCCAGCTGCAGCCAGGGCAGGCAGGGCAGGGCAGGCAGGGCAGGGCAGGGCAGGGCAAGGCAGGACAGGCAAGGCAAGGACAGGCAAGACAGGCAGGGCAAGGCAGGCAGGCAGGCAGCAGGCAGGCAGGCAGGCAGGCATGCAGGCAGGCAGGCAGGCAGGCAGGCAGGCAGGCAGGCAGGCAACCAGCCAGCCACTCCCACTTTGTATTTATATGCATTCAATTTATATTCAAACATTATATATGTTAAGGGCCTTGTTTTAGTGTTTATTTTAAAAATGACAAACATCGAGTCGTTTTACCAGTCCTTTAGCGTTAACGGTGATGCATTTTAAAACTGAACAGAAATCACCTTTTCTGGATATATCAAATATCGAATCCGCTTAACCCTTAAACCGCGCATATCATATATAAATGATATCAATGACAAAACCGAAATCGCGCACATCATTTATATATGATTTCGTGTCTAGCGCTATAATTTAAACACCCCGCCTACGATAGGGGCAGCTATAGTACAGCCACGACTGATAGTTGCCAGATCCCACCTAGAAAAAAAATCCAGCCCAACATTCTTGAGAGTGAGAACGTCAGTATTGCGCCAGCCACCAAGGCTGGCGCATGCAGCACGAGCTCACAGCACCGCTGTTCAGCTTGTGACCACAGCATCGCCTACAAATGCCAAAATATAAGTGATACTGCTATTATTTAGCAGTGATAGTATTACTGAAGCTCCCTGAATTTGATAAAACTGACCAGGATTCTGATAACAGCTTGATTGTGGAGATATTTCGCGCTGTGCTCGATGGAGGGAGGAGTACGGCTGTGGAGGGAGGATTGTGGCGTTGTCTTCTGACTGTGTGTGGCCACCATTTATTGACTGCACTCACCATACCAGCTTAGTGGTTCGCTATGGTGAACACAAATGTAGATAGTACTTACATATAACGTGTGTATAGTGTGAGATAACAGCGAGAGGAGTAGGTTGGGAGCCGCCATTTTGGTGAGAGGAGCGTCGTCTGCAGGAATTATCGTGTTGTTTACCTGTGACCACAAAGGGTCTTTGGGCACCATACCAGCTTATTTGTACAAGTATGGTGAATAAAACAGGTAGATACTTATATATAATGTGTGTATATAGCATAATAACACCACAACCAATATTGTTGGAGGAGAAATATTAGTGCGTGTGGCCTTGAGGGTGGCCGCCGATCAGCTGACTGTGGAGTAGCTACGTCTTTGTGCGTTTACTCACCATACAAGCTTAGATGTACAGTTATGGTGAACAAAACATGTAAATACGTATATATAACGTCTGTGTATAGTGAATAAATGCAAAAACAGTATTGTGGGAGGTAAATGAGGGTGAGTGAGGTGGTGTTGAGGGAGGGCGTGGCAGTGAGTGGCTCGCTGGTGTGTGGCGGCCACTCCTCGTTGCTTTTTGACTCACAAGACCAACTTAGTAGTTCGTTATGGTGAACAAAACATGCAGATACTTATATATAACCTGTGTATATAGTGTAGCAACAGCAAAACTATTTGCTTATTGTTTTATGAACATAATAATTGAATCACTTATATGCACACCATAATTTTGAGTACAGCGATGGTTCACACATTTTATAATATAAATATACCACAATTCACTGTATGGAATAATATTACTGCAAAAAAACTAAGAAAAAATCAATCAGAGACATTGAAATAATTAGGAAATAATATATTTGTGGCAACTGCCGTCTGACAGCTCGGGCGGAGTAGACCTCGTCTGGCGAAGGCTCTGCCAACGCCCCTTTTTTGCCACACTTCCCTACCCTACTGCGGCTAAAATATGCTACCTACGATTTTTTTGTTATTTTTCCGTGATCAGGGAACAAAAATAAACAATTCTATAAGACGAAAGAATTTTTTCGATTTTTTTTTTTGTTGCGCCTGTGGGTGTGAATTCCATTTGGGCCCCTAGCGGTTTGAGGGTTAATGTGCCTACAATTTAATAATTCAAACAATACTAATTTACATCATGCATTTAACATGCAATGTTGTTCATGATGCTCAAACACAAGAATACGTTAATTTAGTGTCCTCATTACAATCGTACATTTTATTGTCTCATTCATATAATAAAAAAAAACTTTGTGAGAGGGCCGTTGGTATTGACTGGCAGTTGCGGGTTATTTCAACTGTTCCATTAGGTGGTGGTTGGGGGGGGGGGTTGCCCTTCTGGATTTGTGAGAGAGAAAGAGAGAGAGAGAGAGAAATGTTGGTGGAAGAAGTTACAGTACTTCTATCTCCCCCCCCCCCCCCCCCCGGAATTCAATGACAAATCATCATGTGCCTTACTTTCTGAATAGAATCATTAACACAAACCCTCTTCATAAATATGGTAGCCTTTTCATAGAATGGACAATAAGATTTGTACTGCACAAAAAAAAAAAATCCTTTAAATTACCAATACAATGTGAGAACTTTACTTTTATAACTAAAGTTGCCATTTGTACCAACTCTACAGTGGCTGGGTGGTAAGGTGTGGGGCTGGTGTTTTGGAAGTCGCGAGTTTCAAATGCAATGAGAATGACCGTGTGTGTGTGTGTGTGTGTGTGTGTGTGTGTGGTGTGTGTGTGTGTGTGTGTGTGTGTGTGTGTAATTACCTAAGTGTAATTACCTAAGTGTAGTTACAGGATGAGAGCTACGCTCGTGGTGTCCCGTCTTCCCAGCACTCTTTGTCATATAACGCTTTGAAACTACTGACGGTCTTGGCCTCCACCACCTTCTCCCCAACTTGTTCCAACCGTCTACCACTCTGTTTGCGAAAGTGAATTTTCTTATATTTCTTCGGCATCTGTGTTTAGCCAGTTTATATCTATGACCTCTTGTTCTTGAAGTTCCAGGTCTCAGGAAATCTTTCCTGTCGATTTTATCAATTCCTGTTACTATTTTGTATGTAGTGATCATATCACCTCTTTTTCTTCTGTCTTCTAGTTTTGGCATATTTAATGCTTCTAACCTTTCCTCGTAGCTCTTACCCTTCAGTTCTGGGAGCCACTTAGTAGCATGTCTTTGCACCTTTTCCAGTTTGTTGATGTGCTTCTTAAGATATGGGCACCAAACAACAGCTGCATATTCTAGCTTTGGCCTAACAAAAGTCATGAACAATTTCTTTAGTATATCCCCATCCATGTATTTAAAAGCAATTCTGAAGTTAGAAAGCATAGCATAGGCTCCTTGCACAATATTCTTTATGTGGTCTTCAGGTGATAGTTTTCTATCTAGAACCACCCCTAGATCTCTTTCTTTATCAGAGTTCTTTAAAGATTTCTCACATAATATATAGGTTGTGTGGGGTCTATGTTCTCCTATTCCACATTCCATAACATGACATTTATTAACATTAAATTCCATTTGCCAAGTGGTGCTCCATATACTTATTTTATCCAGGTCTTCTTGAAGGGCATGACAATCATCTAAATTTCTTATCCTTCCTATTATCTTAGCATCATCAGCAAACATGTTCATATAATTCTGTATACCAACTGGTAGATCATTTATGTAGACAATAAACATCACTGGTGCAAGAACTGAACCCTGTGGTACTCCACTTGTGACATTTCTCCAGTCCGATACATTGCCTCTGATCACAGCCCTCATTTTTCTATCAGTCAGAAAGTTTTTCATCCATGTTAGAAGCGTACCTGTCACTCCTCCAATATTTTCCAGTTTCCAGAACAACCTCTTATGTGGAACTCTGTCGAAAGCCTTTTTTAGGTCCAGATAGATGCAGTCAGCCCAACCATCTCTTTCCTGTAATATCTCTGTTGCTCGATCATAAAAACTGAGTAAATTCGATACACAGGATCTACCAGATCGAAAACCATACTGTCTGTCTGATATTATATCATTTCTCTCCAGGTGTGCTACCCATTTAGTTTTAATTATTTTTTCCAATATTTTGACTATTACACTTGTCAATGATACCGGTCTATAATTAAGGGGGTCTTCCCTGCTTCCACTCTTGTAAATTGGAACTATGTTAGCCTTTTTCCACACATCAGCTACAACTCCTGTAAACAGGGATGCCTGAAAGATCAGTTGAAGAGGGATGCTGAGCTCAGGTGCACATTCTCTCAGAACCCATGGTGAAACTCCATCTGGACCAACTGCTTTGTTCTTATTTAGCTCTTTGAGCATTTTTTCCACTTCGTCTCTAGACACCTCTATGTGCTCTATGTTGTTCTCTGGAATTCTTATTGTATCTGGTTCCCTGAAGATTTCATTTTGTACAAACACACTTTGGAACTTTTCGTTTAATGTTTCACACATTTCCTTTTCATTTTCCGTGAATCTATTTCCCATTTTCAACCTCTGAATATTATCCTTTACCTGCAATTTGTTGTTTATGAATTTATAGAATAGACCTGGTTCTGTTTTACATTTGTCTGCAATCCCTTTTTCAAAATTTCTTTCTGCCTCTCTCCTCACTGCCGTGTAGTTGTTTCTCGCATCTTTGTATCGCTGGTATGATTGGGGGTTTGGCCTCTTCCTGTATTGATTCCATTTTTGTGTCTTTTGGTCTCTGGCCCTCTCGCACTTTCTGTCGAACCAATCCTGTTTCCTAGTTCTGCTTCTCTGTTTTGGTATAAATTTTTTTGTGCCTTTATCATATATTTCACAAAACTTGACATACATCTCATTCACTTCCTTGCCTAGCAACAAGTCTGTCCAATTATACTCCCTAAAAAATTTTCTAAGGTTGCCATAATGTCCTCTCCTAAAGTCAGGTTTTTCAATTGCATCGACCATCATATTTTCTTCCAGATTATAACGCATTGCATACTTTATCCCAAAAAGACATGGTCACTTTTACCCAAGGGAGGAAGGTACTGAATGTCAAATATTTCTTCCTCCTTCCTGGTAAATATCAAATCTAGCATGGAGGGAACGTCACCTTCCCTCATCCTCGTAGCTTGTTTAACATGTTGATACAAGAATGTTTCCAGGATGAGGTCTACAAATTTACAGGTCCAGAAATCTTCTGTTTTAGCTTCATATGCTTCCCAGTCTATGGATTTCAAGTTGAAGTCGCCGACTATCAACAGTCGTGAACTATCGTTATCCGCTCTCGCTATGATCTCTCTCATTATCGTTATAAGACCTTCTCGTTTACTATCTAGCTCCTCCTTTGACCATGTGCTGCTTAGCGGTGGACTATATGCATTTATGATCACTAGTTTATCATCCTCATGGCAGATCTCTAGTGCTATTATGTCAACTTCTTGTGGATTGGTAGTCATTATTTCGTTCACCTTTAGGTGTTCTTTCACCAGCACAGCAACGCCACCGCCTTTCCTAATTTTTCTGTCCCGTCTCCAAATTGAGTAGCCCCTTGGGAATATGACCTCATTTAAAATAACATCTTCAAGTTTTGTCTCCGTGAGTGCAACAATGTCTGGTGTCTGCAGCTGTATTATATCACTTAACTCCAGTATCTTTGACCTTACTCCATCTATGTTGGTGTATGCAATCTTCAGGAACTTGTTCCCCATCTTCTTATTTTTCACTCCCCCTTTCTCTAATGATTTTGTTGGTTTGCTTTTATGTACCACTTTACTGGTCTGCCTACCCCTATCACTTTGTAGAAAAAAGAATTGATTTCTTCTTCATTCCTGCTCTCATTTAAACGTTTTGCCTCGGCGAGGTTCAGTTTCAGCTTCTCTCTATCTTCTTTTGAAAGATCTCGTCTTAACGACCACCCTTTCCCATCCTCAACGCTTTGTAATTTTCTGGCATTCCTTAGTACTTCTTCCATCTGTTTGGCACCGTTTAGGGTGATCCTCAAAGGTCGATCTTTCCCTTTTACATATCTGCCTATTCTCCTGTAGTCGCACACATTCTCTTTGGTTGTAAGACCTTCCACGAGGCCAACAATTTTATCTACTACTTTTGCTTCTTCTACAGCTCTTTCTGACCTAGATGTTATCTCCTTTTCTTTGCATCCAAAAATGATCAGGGACTTACTCCGATCAACTGTGTTTTGCACCAACTTTGGGTTAGATGCCAATTCTTTTCTCACTTCTAGCCTAATGTTTGTTTTATCTTGGTTGCTGCAGTGTTTGACTTCTTTTACTGCTTCTTCTATTTTTTCCTTGTCCTTGGCCACTTGCGCATAAGTGAGTTGCATATCTTTCTTGCACTGTTCTATTCCCTGTGCAACTTCCTCCATCTGTGCTGACAAAAGCTGTTTCTCCTGTTGAATTTCCTTGCCTAACCTATTGTAGTCATTTGTGTTTAAATTTACTTTAACTTCTTCCAAAGCTATTTTTAAGAGACTATTTTCTTCTTCCATGGCTTTGCAATTTGTTTCCAATTTAATCTTATCCTTGCACAGGTCTTTCACTACACCCTCAAGACATACAACTTTGCTATTTAAATGGTCATTACTTTCTTTCAATTTGCTAATTAATTCTATATGAGAGGTCACTATAGTATCTAATTTTGCCAACTTGTTGTATAGACTGGTTATCTCAATGCTTTCTTCACTGAAACCATCAAAATCAAGCTCTGTTGTGTATTTCCTCTTGCCACCGGCGGCCATCTTGAATGCTGTTCTCTGCACTGTAAACACTAGGGCAACTTTTTCTCATCCAATTTTTTCACTTCCCTTGGCACATTCCTGTTATCTCACCTATTTTTCAAAAGCACTATACCTTTATGTTGTCTGGGACACCACTCACTATCATCATCCTGTACTACAACACTTAGGATTGTTGAAATAAGCTGGAGCTCCTCTTGTCTGCCTCCTGGGATAGAACTTGGGATATGTGTGTGTGTTGTGTGTGGTGTGTAATTACCTAAGTGTAATTACCTAAGTGTAGTTACAGGATGAGAGCTACGCACGTGGTGTCCCGTCTTCCCAGCACTCTTTGTCATATAACGCTTTGAAACTACTGACGGTTTTGGCCTCCACCACCTTCTCACTTAACTTGTTCCAACCGTCTACCACTCTATTTGCGAAGGTGAATTTTCTTACGTTTCTTCGGCATCTGTGTTTAGCTAGTTTAAATCTATGACCTCTTGTTCTTGAAGTTCCAGGTCTCAGGAAATCTTCCCTGTCGATTTTATCAATTCCTGTTACTATTTTGTACGTAGTGATCATATCGCCTCTTTTTCTTCTATCTTCTAGTTTTTGCATATTTAACACTTTCAGCGGCCCGGCGAACGAGGGACAGACAACCGTATGTGCGCGCGGCATTTTTGTCGCTTAAGCGGCCAAACAAAAATGTGTATACTCTTTTTACTCTTCTGACGTTAGTTCTCGAGCTACGTATTTCATTTTGGTACCAATGTGTTCGCAATAAAATTCTCTAGAAGAACATCAGTAAAAACGGTCACTAAAAGTATAGGGAGACCAGCACCAAATAAAGAACTACGTAGATGACTCTCCGTGAGCGCAAAACGGCAACAAAATGTTTCTACTCTTGGGATTGTTGTCAACTCCACACTTGTCCTACAGCGTTAATTTTGGTATCAATGGATTCGCAATGAAATTCCCAACACAGTGATATGAATATAAACGTAGAATCATAGTCGCGGCCCACCCGCAAGAGTGTGGGAAGTGGTGGAACTGTTACCCGGTATCGGTGACGCAACGACACAAGCGCGATACGGTGCTTCGAAAGTTTATACTTATTTGACTGTCCTGACATTATTTTTGTATGTACGTCATTCATTTTTGTGTCAATGTGTTCGCAATAGAATGTTCTATAAGCACGTAGGTAAAAAAGATCAACAAAGCGTAAGTTAGAATAGCGCCAAATATAAAACAACGCTGGAACATATCAGTGAGCGTCAAATACACACGAAATGTTTATACTATTGTTATGTTTTTCAAGTTTATACTTGTTGCACACAGTTATTTTTGGTTGTACATGGATCAGAATAAAATTCCCTAAACAGACATATGCATATAATAAATGATAAGGTGTAAACATGCCAAGTATAAACGGCTAAAGTCACCCACCTGCAACCCGTTTGGGACACTCTTGCAGACACGCAACACCCCGAAAAAAATCTATGAAGTTTCGAGTCTACTTACGGCAGTTTATGGGATACAGTGTTCATTCTGGTATCAAAATACTCCCAATAAGTTATACTACAAGAAATTGGACAAAATAGGTGTACTTACCAAGAAAAAACTGGTTGTGGAAGAGTAAGTTGAGCATCTTTTCTTCACTCCACCTTCTTCAGGTCAACATTCCTGAAGTTGCTCAACAGATGTTTTGTAGGTGGAGTGAAGCTGTTGCGGGTGGTTACTTCTTCACCACCCAATACACTCTTTTCCGGTGGTAACTGGTGTAGCAGGGAATAACACAGAGTGCAACGTTACAGGTCTTGCATCCTATGTTGGTGTCCTTCCTTTTACCGGACCGTGCACAGACATGACACTTGAGACGTTTTGGCAGTTTGTAAAGTTCATGTTTCAGTTTGTAGTTCAGGCGATGTTCAGAATCAACAATAGGGCCACGTCTTCTCGGTGTTGGTTGAGCATTTGAGTCAGAGTCATCTGACAAAACCGGCTCGTCAAATGGCAGTGTGCCAGACATCTCGGGTTCTGAGTCCGTTCCTGCGTCAGCTTGAGGTGTTGAAGTAAATAAAGGCTGCCTCACACCAGATGGTCCAGGAGTTTGCACGGCGTCAGCATAGGCAGGACCTGTGTCATCATTTATGTCTGGAGCGTGCTGCAAGTGATGAGATACTGTTGCTATTTCAGGCCAATCTTCCGTGTACCAGTGCAATAGGGCCCAAATTGCCACCTCGTGGAATTATAGCAATGTTAGCTTTTTTCGATCAGTTGTATAGTATTTGTACAAAACAAAGGCATTATGCAATGCCATTTGCAGAAAATAAAACGTGATCTTTTGGTCCACTTGTGAGTTTTCCTGGTAAAATGGTAATACTTCACCATTTGATCGAAGTGGTCCACACCTTTCATGAACTTATTGTATTCACAAATTGCAGTAGGCTTGTTCACTGGTACCTGTTGTAGTCGAGTTGTTCCGTCGCGATTGCGCAATCGTTTCCTTCGCTGACATTGCTGAGTGTCTGCATTGTGGATGTTTGTAATGATTGAGACCACTCGCTTGTCTTTCCACAGTAGAATGAAGGTGTTATCTTTGCGGCGGTATATGGTGGTATCCAGTGGAAATTTAGCCTTGGCTATAGTTTGCAATTCCTTTGGGGCGCCGCGTAGCAGTCTAATTGTGCCACATGTGTACACCCCAAGTTCTCTCAATTTTTCTGTTAGGTTTACCGAGTTGTAGTGCAGTTTCACTGCTAGAATCACTTGGCACAGTTGGTCGTGTAATCCTACGTCGAGAAACATTTCTGGTAGTTAGTTTTCTAGGTGGTTTACATACACCACGTGTGCGCCTAGATGGAGGAGGAGGAGGGAGTAGCGGTGCCTCATCCTCCTCTGTGAGGTGCTCGGTCTTCTCATCACTCGTTGCTGTATCATTCGCTCTTTGGACGCCACTATAATCGTTGTAGTCATCCAAATCATCTTCAAGTCCTTCAACATCACCTGCATCATACTCAGCTTCTGATAAAGCTGCCACAACTTCAGGAATTTTCGTGGGTGTGAGTTTCATTCCCTTGAACTTTTGATAAATCATAGTTATTCTGTCCTCTTTCGAGGACTTGGACACTTCCTTGGGCGTAGAACGGCTTGGGCCTTGACCTGGATCCATTGTTGATGAATGTATTGGGTATAAAACACACGGAAACGGGTATAAATGCAGAAAACCGTTCGAGTTTGGCGCGCGAGGGAAACGTGATCGACTCACGAAACGTGACGAGAAAACATTGGGCCTGTCACGTGACCGGGTAGGCCGACGCGCCATGCGCCCTAGCAGTGAGAAAGAGAACTTCATGGCGCTCAGTTTGAAACAAACCAGAAGTAAATCGGATAAAAATTGAATTTTATACAAATATTTTTTACGAAGACATAAATTTGAGTCCTGTGTGCATGAGCGGGTAGACGAAACAGGACTCGCGGGAGAGTCCTTGGCATGCGAAGTGTTAATA
>WNGS01148202.1:0-10751 GCA_020271785.1 Procambarus virginalis | reverse complement strand
TTGCAGTAAAGCCTCACATCGGCGTCCATACCTGGCCAGTAGAAATGATTTCTGATCTTACGCAGCATCTTGGTCACCCCTAGGTGACCTGCAGAGTCCACAGGTGCGACAGATCCAACACTGCACTCTGCACTGGGCGGCAACACTACCTGGTGTCTCGTACCTAGAGATGCTTCTCCGGCCTCCATCCTCACAGGTCTCCACTGTCTCATCAACATGCCGTCCTGTATGTAGAAATGAGTGGCCCTCTCAGGACAAACACGTCCTCCTTTGGCCTCACGAATCAATTCGGGGAATTCTGTCTGCTGCAACTCCCCAAGACGAGTGCGGTCCACCCCAAGAGAACTGGTGAGGGTCACCTGTACCTAACATCCGGGCTGCCTTCGCTCTCCACCTTGTCCTCCGGTTCCATGAAGAGGTGATCGATTCCCAGGCCGTCGGCTCTCCCTCGTCAGCCCTATCAGATCCACACCCTCCGTGTCCGTCGCACTGCCTCGGTCACAGCACAAACAGGGAACGCCACCGTGGCGATTCCTTCTCGTCCCCACAGGCGTCTAACACTCGCCTTTTCCTTGTAGTGCTCCAAGCACTCCTCGCCCTTTACAAGGTTCGGGAGGACACATCCTCCACATGCATCATTTTCCAAGATGACTTGTGCCTCCATCTTGGGCATTGATGCACAGACCCCCACCACTAGGGTCTGGCCAGCCATAATCAGAATATAGAGTCACCTGGTGTAGGGGCATCCGCACTGGGCCTCCCACAGTGGTCACACTTGCCACCCCCACACTGGTACTCTCGTAGCCCTCGGGGAACAGGGTTTCGCTCACCAGGGTAAATCTGCCCGTGTCTCTCAATATCTTCACGGGATGGGATCTGCGTCCCCTATCCTTACAGTTCCCTCACACACGAATGGGTGAATGCATTTCTCCCCATTAAGTACGGGTTCGTCCCGCACCCTCTCGGCCATCGGGTCCTCGACCTTCACGAAAGCAACGTTCCCCCGCTGCTTAGGGCGTTTGCAGTCCCGCGAGAAGTGTCCGAATCCTTCGCAATTGAAGCAGCGAAGCTTCCCCGTCGGTGACCATCCTCCACCGCTCGCCCGGCAACGCCTCCAGAGGCCGTCGCTCAGTGTGTCGTCTTTCTCTCACCATCTGTCACTCTTCTCACAGCAACAGCTCCTGAGCTCTCAGTTGGACTTTTTTACCGGATTACCACACACTATTCGAACCTCATACCGTCTCCACTCGAGAGGTGGGACTTGGGAAAACTTGCCACAATTAAGAATGACATTGTGAAACAGGACAATTCACACAAAAACTACCAGAAATATATGCAGAGTATATAAAGACAGCAACGAACTCTGAGCACAACCCAGGGATTGAGAATTTAGAGAGTCAAAGTAGCAATGTAGAAGGACATAGCGTCGAGGTACACAAAAATGAAGGCAATATTGTAGAGCAAATGGTGATATGAATAAGAGATAAAAAATGAGACGAATGAGAAAGACGAAAGCAACAAGGCGAAAGATAAGGGTAATACCGAGAATAAATGCAGAAACGAGAAAGTTGGAACAAAAATCACAGAGGTAGCCAAGTCGTACACGGATACAAACAAGAATAATGCAATCACAGATGAAAATATTTGCAGGTATTATGCAAAAGGACAGTGCAGATATGGGCCCAGAGGCACGGAATGCTCATTCATGCACCCACGGAAATGCCGGAACTGGTTAGGGAAAGGCAGATGTCGTTTTGATACTGAGTGTAGATATTTTCACCCTAAGCTATGCAAACTCTCAGTTAATGAGAGGAAATGCTACGATCTTCATTGCCCCGATTTCCACGTCAGAGGTACACAGCGCTATATAAGAGAGGAAGTCCAATATAATAGCCCTGAACATTTTTTAGAGGCAGGCAGAAACAGAGGGAGAAACAGACAGGCAGAAACGTGGCAGGAGTACGGATGGAGAGGGGAAATGCCCGAGACTGGACTACATTTCGTCATCAAGCCCACACATACTACACCCCCCAACTACACAGAGACTACCACACTCCCAATATCACTTCCAAAACTGGACAAAACATTGCCACAACAACACACCCTGGGTCAGGGTAGAGAGGAGGGAGAACCACCAAAACCTTCCAGAAGTGACACACAATATGGACAATCATTCATTTTTGCAAACATTCAAGGTCTAAAGCCAAAGTCAAGAAATAAAGTCAAGTTCATAAATGGTCTCCTATTAGAGTCAAACTCCATATTTGGGGCATTCACGGAAACTCATACAAAAGATTACATGGATGGTGAAATCTGGATTCCAAATTATAATTTATACAGATGTGATAGAAAAACTAGGTCAAATGGGGGAGTAGGTCTGTATATTAAAGAGGACCTGGTATGCACAGAACTACTAAACTCAACTAATGAGGTGGTAGAGGTACTTGGAATTAAGGTAGAGAAACTAAACCTAATTATTATTTTAATATATAAACCGCCAGATACAACGGTTGAGGAATTCACAGAGCAGATGCACAAAATAGAGAACATACTTGATGACCTAGCAAACCCAGCTCCAGATATTATCTTCCTTGGAGATTTCAATTTACCGAGTCTAAGATGGAGAATGGCAAACACAAATATCATAGCAGGGAATGACCCGGGAAATAACCAGCCACAGGTCAGAGAACTTTTGAGATTCTGTGACAAATTCTCGCTCAATCAACAGATTACAGAACCAACTAGGAACGAAAACACACTAGACTTGTTATTCACAAACAATGATGAACTAATCAGAGACATAACAATCTCAGATACTTCATACTCAGACCATAAGCTCATTGAAGTGCGAACTAGCATAAATAACGGTAGTAGATCTAAGAGACCCAACAAGCGAGAAGGAATATTCAATCAATTCAATTTCAACAATAAGAGGATTGACTGGGAAAAAATAAATGTAGACCTTTCAACCATTCAATGGGAGACGGTCTTAAGCGACAAAACTCCCACACAGGGAATAGCTCAACTGACAGCTGAAGCTTACAAGGTCTGCTTGAAGCACGTGCCGGTGAGGAGGGGCAGAAAGAGGAACACTCTAGAAAGAGAACGCAGACGACTGTACAGGAGAAGGAAAAAAATTACGGAAATGCTTCGGCAGACACAACTATCACAAGCAAGGAAAATAAGCCTAAGCAGGGAGATCGAAGAAATCGAACAAACGTTGAAGCGATCATATGAGTCTGAGGAAATGGAATTGGAACAGAGAGCTATACAAGAGATAAGGAAAAATCCGAAATATTTTTTCACATACGCTAAATCAAAATCCAAAACCTCGACCAGTATTGGACCGTTAATTACAAATGAAGGTACGTACACAGAGGACAACAAAGAGATTAGTGAAATTCTAAGAAGCCAGTATGAGGCTATGTTTAGCACACCAATTAACAACATGAAAGTTGATGACCCAGACAGCTTCTTTATGAATGACATTCAAGCTGCAGATAATATAACGGATATTACCACAAACTCGGAAGACTTTGAAAGAGAAATTGACAATATGCCCATGCACTCAGCCCCTGGGCCTGACTCATGGAATTCAATATTCATAAAGAAATGTAAAGTACCAGTAGCGAGAGCACTCAGCGTAATATGGAGAAAGAGCCTGGATACAGGGGAGATACCAGCAGCACTTAAATCTGCAGATATAGCTCCGTTGCACAAGGGGGGAGTAAAGCCTTGGCAAAAAATTATAGGCCAGTTGCACTAACATCACACATAATAAAAGTGTTTGAAAGAGTGATTAGGAATCAAATTTCTAGTTTTATGGAAAACAATGAATTGCACAATCCAGGACAACATGGATTTAGAGCGGGAAGATCCTGTCTGTCACAGTTACTCAACCACTATGACAAAATCACAGAAGCCCTAGAAGAAAAGCAAAATGCAGATGTTGTATACACAGACTTTGCAAAGGCTTTCGACAAATGTGACCATGGGGTGATAGCTCACAAAATGAGGTCAATGGGAATAACTGGAAAAGTAGGACGCTGGATACTCAATTTCCTGTCGAACAGAACACAAAGAGTAACAGTCAATCAGATAAAATCGAGTCCAAGCGATGTTAAAAGCTCTGTACCTCAAGGTACAGTCCTTGCACCGCTACTGTTCCTTATTCTCATATCTGATATAGACAAAAATACACGTCACAGCTTCGTGTCATCCTTCGCAGATGACACAAAAATCAGCATGAAAATTACCTCTGCTGAAGACATTGAAAAACTACAAACAGATGTCAACAAAGTTTTCGATTGGGCAGCAGAAAATAATATGATGTTTAACAGTGATAAATTTCAGGTACTCAGGTACGGCAAAAATGAGGATCTGAAACATAATACAGGGTACAAAACACAATCAAATCTTCCCATAGTAGAAAAACAGCATGTCAAGGATTTGGGAATAATGATGTCCGACGATCTAACGTTTAGGGAGCATAACCAAGCAAATATCGCATCAGCCAGAAAAATGATCGGATGGATTACGAGAACTTTCAAATCCAGGGATCCCATCACAATGGTTGTACTCTTCAAGTCACTTGTGTTGTCCCGTCTCGAATACTGCTCAGTACTCACTTCCCCCTTCAGAGCAGGAGAGATTGCTGAAATAGAGGGAATACAGAGAACATATACGGCACGCATAGACGAGATAAAACACCTAAATTATTGGGATCGTCTCAAAGCTCTCCAAATGTACTCTCTAGAAAGGAGACGAGAGAGATACCAAATAATATACACGTGGAAAATACTGGAGGGCCAGGTCCCAAATCTACACAGTAAAATAACAACGTACTGGAGTGAACGATATGGAAGAAAATGCAAGATTGAACCAGTGAAGAGCAGAGGTGCCATAGGCACAATCAGAGAACACTGTATAAACATCAGAGGTCCGCGGTTGTTCAACGTCCTCCCAGCGACTATAAGAAATATTGCCGGAACAACCGTGGACATCTTCAAGAGAAAACTGGACTGTTTCCTAAGAGAAGTCCCGGATCAGCCGGGCTGTGGTGGGTATGTGGCTCTGCGGGCCGCTCCAAGCAACAGCCTGGTGGATCAAACTCTCACAAGTCGAGCCTGGCCTCGGGCCGGGCTTGGGGAGTAGAAGAACTCCCAGAACCCCATCAACCAGGTATCAACCAGGTTGCTCCCGTCCTCCATCCGTCCGTCCTTCTATAATTTCTCCCATATCCGGAGTATGCGGGCGGTCGGTGCTGTCCCTCTCGACGTGGTCGTAAGGCTTCTTCCAGCATGTCAGCTCTATCGACCGCGGCTCTCAGGTCCTTAATGTCCGCCTTTTTTACTCTAACCCTGATCTCAGGAGAGAGCACGGACATAAACTTCTCCATGACTATAAGCCTCTTGACATCCTCGGCCGACTTCGCTCCTTCAGACTCCAGCCATTTCAGGAACTTTCTCTCCATGTCCTTCGCCGTCTCCGCATACGATTTTCCTGGTGAACGGGTACATTCCCTGAATCTCTTCCTGTAACATTCCGGCGTTAGCTTGAACGAGTGGAGCACGGCCCTCTTTACAGCATCGTAGTTGGTACATTCTTTGAGGTCGAGCATATTGTAGGCTTCACGAGCTTCACCGGTGAGCCTTCCCTGAACCAGCTCCGCCCACTCTGCTCTCGGCCACTTCTTCAAGGTAGCAACCCTCTCAAAGTGGTCGAAGAAGCCCTCAGCCTCATTAGGCACGAAGACTGGCAAATCCCTCTCTCTCACTCGGCGGTCTTCCTGCTGTGGTGGGGCAGGTGGAACTAGCCCTAGTTCAGCTCGCTTCAGCTCAACCTCCTTGTTAGCTTCAACCTCTTGCAGCTTCATCCTAGCTTCCAGCTCGCGCTCCTCTCGTCTCAGCTGTGCCTCTCGTTCTTCTCGTTTCAGCTGTGCCTCTCGTTCTTCCCTTTTTAGCTGTGCTTCTCGTTCTTCTTGTTTCAGCTGTGCTTCTCGTTCTGCTTCCTCACGCTTCAGCTGTGCTTCTCGTTCTGCTTCCTCACGCTTCAGCTGTGCTTCTCGTTCTGCTTCCTCACGCTTCAGCTGTGCTTCTCGTTCTTCCTTGTTCAGCTGTGCCTATTCACGTTTCAGCTGAGCTTCCCGTTCTTCTCGTTTCAGCTGTGCTTCTGCTTCTCGTTCTTCCTTGCGCAGCTGTGCCTCTTCACGCTTCAGCCGAGCTTCTTGCTCGCGCTCTTCCCTGCGCAGCTGTGCTTCCATCTGCAGCTTCATTATCTCCAGCTTAACGCTGCGCCTGCTGCCGCTGGATCCCCTGCTGCTTCCACCAATGTTTACGTTCTCTCCCACACTGGCAGGTGTCTGTAGCCATTCCTCTCCCAAAGCCTCATCTCGTGACCTGAGTTGTGCCATGATCTCGAGTCTTCTCTCTCCCACTTTGGTAGATCTCAATTTTATCCCAAAGTGGTCGGCTATCAATTGCAGCTGTGCCCTGGTGCACTCCTCCAGCACTTGCTCATCTCTTGTGTCAATGAAACTTGTTACTTTATCATCCTCCATCTTGTGCTATGAGTGATAACCTGTACCTGATACCTAATACCACTAACAAGGTACCACAATCGCAACCGTTATCTTGATCTGATCCTGCTTCGAATCCTGGCAAGGTCGCCAATGTCGGGGTTTCACAGTAAGAGGGGTGAACAACAGTATATAATATATCCTCTCAACGGTCGCACTATTAGCGATAACCGTTACTCACCGTAGCCCTGCGGGTCTTCACTCCATCCTCGCGGCGCCACTGCACGCCCGGAGAGTATCCCAGTCAATCCCCAGCCGGCCTCTTTAGCCAGAGAATGAGTGGGAACACAGCTTGCTCCCTTTCAACTGTGTGCCCGCCCCGACAAGGGCTTTATAACTAGCTGCAAGGTCCCCAACTGGTGTTTCCTGTGTCCAATAACGCTTCAGTGGTATTATGGGATTGTGGTAACAGCGGCAAGAGCACACTCAATAGATCTGATATCAGGCAGGTAATTATTTCTATCACTCTATCTCCTTGTAAGTATTATATAGCCATAAAAGATATGGAGGGGATGATACAAACGCCAAGGTATTTTGTATTTTACTTAAAATTCAAGACATCATATTCTTATATCAACAAGCAAACAGCTAGTACGTGCAAAAGTCGCTTGCTCTCCACATATAATCAGGAACACCCCAAGATGGCAATGCTCCCCCTCACATCATCGTCAAAATCAGCTGAGCGACCACCCCCCCCCCTCCCTCATGTGTGATCCCTCACTGCACTATTTGCTTGTTGGCGTTATGCACCTGATTCTTTAAATTCTCAAGAGACACTAAGTGTTCAACAACACAATATTTGCAACAATGGCCACAGCACGCAAATGATTCACTGCACCGATCTTAAGCTCAATCAAACATTTCTATTTTAATGAACATAATAATTCACTATCATGGCGTAGCACACTGTACTTCACATAATGATAACGAATGCTACAGGATATAATACTGGAGTTCTCAGTAATTCCTTTCGTAGGCGAATATTCTATTGATCACTGCACACATGAAAATTATTCAACACACAAGCATGTATATATATATATATATATATAGATAAATCATAGATATCAATAATAGTAATAATATATAAATACTGGGCACATAGCCTAACACCAATAACTGGTACACTTGTATATATATATATTCTCTCTAAGTCATCATAGTACAGTCACATGAAATAAATCATCGACACAGTAAATTCTTCAATCAATCCAGGTGCCTGCACACACCACATATATATATAAATACCGTGAGTGCTCTATACAGCCTCACTCTGCACAACTGTGCCTTACTATGACAAAGACCTAGGTGAGACTTGCTCACTACGTGAAAGATACTCTGGCTAAATATAAAGCTGACTAAAGGGGAATTGGGAGGGAAACTAGAATCACCTACTTCCACCTATCCTCCAGTGAGAGTTGAGTTGTAGCTCCTGGCCCAGGCTCTCGACTCGTGTAGGGAACGCCCCCCCACACACACACACACTGATGTGTCCTCCAGGAACCCAATCAACGTCCCAGAATAAACGCGTCTTCGCCGTGTTCTGTCCTCTGCAGGTCCGTGCTCCTCCTCCACGTCTTGTAGGGTTGGAGGTGGTCTCCCGGCCGTCAACTTCTCCTCCCAGCTACGGCTGCCAACCTATATCTCGGCTGCATTCGTACGGATTCCCATCTAGTATCTTCTTTCACGGCTACCCAGTGGATTGGCCCAGCTGCTACGTCGTCACTGTGAAGCTATCAGACGTCCCAGACGATACTGCCTAGACTTCACCTGCACAGCACCCGACTCAGGAGCATTTGATGCTCAATATTCCGTCAATTCCCTCTTCGGTCCACACATGGAATGAAGGAAGAACTCTCGGCTTACTTGCAGACTACGGGTGACGCTTAAGTTCCACGGGAACGGCGTACTACTGTCAGATTGGCAGGATCAACCTTCACACCTTCGTCCACCTTGACGTGTCGTGTCAGACTATTCCCTCACGGAGGAATGGCCCAGCCACTACGTCATCACTGTGAAGCTATCAGCCGTCACTGTATAGACTCCACTCTTGCACAACACCTGTCCCTGGAGCACTTCTTGCTCAATATTCTGTCAATTCCCTCTCTGGCTCAACACATGAACGAAGGATGACCCCACAGGTGCTGGCAGACCGTCAGTGATGCATAAATCCTCCAGAGATGGGGTAAACTGTCCAACTGACGGGACCCCCCAGCGCACGTCCGACCTCCTTGACGTGCTGTCTCAGACTGCGCGATGGCCGGACCCCCCTGCCTTCGTGACGTCATACTTGCCTAGAGAGGTTTTCATTGGCTCGGCTCCCAGTGCCACGTCGCTGACGGTGACCAATCTGGTGCCACTGACGTCACACAGTTTTGGCGGCAAAACGGAGGGGCCAGCGCCATATTGGCTTCCTAAAGGGCCTATACCAGAGGCCAAAATACTCTTCTTTTACTAATTTCTCGCCACTGCGAGAACACTACACTCTCCCACATATGTCAAACTGATGCCCGCGACGACGTAGAGAACGCTCGGGTAAAGTGGACATGACACTTATAGCAGGCGTGGGAGAAATATAAGGGGGGAACACCGTGACAATATATATATATATATATATATATATATATATATATATATATATATATATATGAATGAAAACTCACACCCCAGAAGTGACTCGAACCCATACTCCCAGGAGCAACGCAACTGGTATGTACAAGACGCCTTAAACCACTTGACCATCACGACCGGACAAAATGAGGTGATAGCCGAAGCTATTTGAACCACCTCACCGCCGGCACTCGGATAGTTATCTTGGGCATAGCATTTTACCAAATCACCTCATTCTTTGGGGCACACGTGAGGAACACAAATGCGAACAAGCCTGAATGGTCCCCAGGACTATATGCGAATGAAAACTCACACCCCAGAAGTGACTCGAACCCATACTCCCAGGAGCAACGCAACTGGTATGTACAAGACGCCTTAAACCACTTGACCATCACGACCGGACAAAATGAGGTGATAGCCGAAGCTATTTGAACCACCTCACCGCCGGCACTCGGATGGTTATCTTGGGCATAGCATTTTACCAAATCACCTCATTCTTTGGGGCACACGTGAGGAACACAAATGCGAACAAGCCTGAATGGTCCCCAGGACTATATGCGAATGAAAACTCACACCCCAGAAGTGACTCGAACCCATACTCCCAGGAGCAACGCAACTGGTATGTACAAGACGCCTTAAACCACTTGACCATCACGAACGGACAAAATGAGGTGATAGCCGAAGCTATTTGAACCACCTCACCGCCGGCACTCGGATGGTTATCTTGGGCATAGCATTTTACCAAATCACCTCATTCTTTGGGGCACACGTGAGGAACACAAATGCGAACAAGCCTGAATGGTCCCCAGGACTATATGCGAATGAAACTCACACCCCAGAAGTGACTCGAACCCATACTCCCAGGAGCAACGCAACTGGTATGTACAAGACGCCTTAAACCACTTGACCATCACGACCATCACAAGGCTTAAACCACTTGCTCCTGGGAGTAGGGTTCGAGTCATTCTGGGGTGTGAGTTTTCATTCGCATATAGTCTGGGGACTGGGGGACCATTCAGGCTTGTTCGCATATATATATATATATATATATATATATATATATATATATATATATATATTTGGTATATTTGGTAGCAGTCTTTCCTGTAGACATATATTATTAACCCTCAAACCGCTAAGGGCCCAAATGGAATTCACACCCACAGGCGCAACAAAAAAAAAATCCAAAAATTCTTTTGTCTTATAGAATTGTTTATTTTTGTTCCCTGATCACGGAAAAAATAACAAAAAAATCGTAGGTAGCATATTTTAGCCGCAGTAGGGTAGGGAAGTGTGGCAAAAAAGGGCGTTGGCAGAGCCTTCGCCAGAGGAGGTCTACTCCACCCGAGCTGTCAGACGGCAGTTGCCACAAATATATATTTCCTAATTATTTCAATGTCTCTGATTGATTTTTTCTTATTTTTTTTTTTGCAGTAATATTATTCCATACAGTGAATTGTGGTATATTTATATTATAAAATGTGTGAACCTCGCTGTACTCAAAATTATGGTGTGCATATAAGTGATTCAATTAGTATGTTCATAAAACAATAAACAATAGTTT
>WNGS01148198.1:0-15965 GCA_020271785.1 Procambarus virginalis | reverse complement strand
TTTTATACCGAAAATATGGCAATTACTGGAGCGGCGATGGGTCACATTTTGCTCAAACCCCAACTGCGGTTTCAAAATATCCCAAAACGTCCAAATTCGACGATTGAACCATATTTTGAGCCAAATTCTGGCTCTCTGCACGTATTCGCAGTTTGAAATTACGAATTTTTATACCGAAAATATGCCAATTACTGATAGCGGCGATGGGTCACATTTGCCCAACCCACCCTGCAGTTTCAAAATATCCGAACATCCCAAATTCGACCCTTGAAGCCATATTTGGAGCCAATTCTGGCTCTCTGCACGTATTCGCAGTTTGAAATTACGACTTTTCATACCGAAAATGCCAATTACTGAAAGCAGCGATGGATCTATTATTCCCAAACCCCCTGCAGTTTTAAAATATCCCAACATCCCAAATTCGACGCTTGAGCCTTATTTTGGAGCCAAATTCTGCCTCTCTGCACGTATTCGCAGTTTGAAATAACGAATTTTTATACCGAAATATGCCATTACTGAGAGCGGCGATGGTCATATTTTGCCCAAACCCCCCTGTAGTTTTCAAAGTATCCCAAACATTCCAATTCGACGATACCATATTTTGGAGCAAATTCTGGCTCTCTGCACGTATTCGCAGTTTGAAATTACGACTTTTATACCGAAAATATGCCAATTACTGAGAGCAGCGATGGGTCACATTTTGCCCAAACCCCCCCCCTGCAGTTTTAAAATATATCACAAACAACCCAAATTCGACCCTTGAGCCATATTTTGGAGCAAATTCTGGCTCTCTGCACGTATTCGCAGTTTGAAATTACGACATTTTATACCGAAAATGTGCCAATTACTGAGACCGGCGATGGGTCACATTTTGCCCAAACCCCTCTGCAGTTTTCAAAATATCCAAAACATCCCAAATTCGACCATTGAGCCATATTTTGTAGGCAAATTCTGGCTCTTTGCATGTATTCGCAGTTTGAAATTACGAATTTTCATACCGAAAATATGCCAATTACTGAAAGCAGCGATGGATCGCATTTTGCCCAAACCCTCCGTGCAGTTTTCAAAATATCACAAACATCCTAAATTCGACGCTTGAGCCATATTTTGGAGCCAAATTCTGGCTCTCTGCACGTATTCGCAGTTTGAAATTAAGACTTTTTATACCGAAAATATGCCAAATACTGAGAGCGGCAATGGGTCACATTTTGCCCAAACCCCAACTGCGGTTTTCAAAATATACCAAACATTCCAAACTCGACGATTGAGCCATATTTTTTAGCCAAATTCTGGCTGTCTGCACGCATTCGCAGTTTGAAATTACGAATTTTTATACCGAAAATATGCCAATTACTGACAGCGGCGATGGGTCACATTTTGCCCAAACCCACCCTGCAGTTTTCAAAATATCCCAAACATCCCATGCGAGAGTGGGGGCTTACTCCCGCCGTTTACCCGTTGGATCTCCTCCAGTCTCCGGCAATGTTCTGGCACAGAGAAAGCTCCAACGGGTAAACGGCCGGAGTAAGCCCCCGCTCTTGCATGTAGTGAACGAATTCACTACATATATTCAATCAACCAATCGTACCTCGTTAAAATAGCGAGTAATATATTGATCATGAGAGAAACCCTGTTTTTATTGCATGTTTCGACGTTTCAGCCGCATTAGAGCTGATGCGGAGGAGGCAACGGCAACTTGTCTGATTAAAGCTATAACCGCTCTAATCCGGCTGAAACGTCGATATATGCAATAAAAACAGGGTTTCTCTCCTAATCAATATCTTACTCGCTAATTTAACGAGGTACGAATGGTTGATTGAAAAGAATGTATTTAATGTGAATTTGCAATAAATTACGCGTATACATCAGATTTGTCGCATATGTAATGAATTAATAACAATAAACTGACAATCCGTATCCAAGGAGAGAAACCCTGATTTTATTGCATATTTCGACGTTTCAGCCGCATTATAGCTGTTTTTTGCATTACATCTTCTTTCTGTAACATACACGGAAAATCTGGAACATTTTAGTTAATTCTAATGAAAACACATTGATTTGTGTGATTTGAACGAATAAAGGACTATCTCGTCGTATTTCCCACGTTTTTAAGGATTGCCAGTTTATTGTTATTAATTCATTACATATGCGACAAATCTGACGTATACGCGTAATTAATTGCAAATTCACATTAAATACATTATTTTCAATCAACCATTCGTACCTCGTTACAATAGCGACTAAGATATTGATTAGGAAAGAAACCGTGTTTTTATTGCATATTTCTACGTTTCAGCCGCACTTGAGCTGATGCGGAGGAGGCAACGGCAACATGTCTGATTAGAGCTAAAACAGCTCTAATGCGGCTGAAACGTCGAAATATGCAATAAAAACAAGGTTTCTCGCCTAATCAATGTCCTACTCGCTACTTTACCGAGATACAAATGGTTGATTGAAAATAATGTATTTAATGTGCGTTTGCTATTAAATACGAGTTTGCATCATATATATCGTATATGTAGTGAATTCGTTCACTACATGCGAGAGATGGGGCTTACTCCCGCCGTTTACCCGTGAGACCTCCTCCAGTCTCCGGCAATGTTCTGGCACAGAGAAAGCTCCAACGGGTAAACGGCGGAAATAAGCCCCCGCTCTCGCATGTAGTGAACGAATTCACTACATATATTCAATCAACCAATCGTACCTTCGAATACGTGCAGAGAGCCAGAATTTGGCTCCAAAATATGGCTCAAGCTTCGAATTTGGGATGCTTGGGATATTTTAAAAACTGCAGGGAGGGTTTGGGCAAAATCTGACCCATCGCCTCTCTCAGTAATTGGCATATTTTTGGTATAAATATTCGTAATTTCAAACTGCGAATACGTGCCGAGAGCCAGAATTTGGCTCCAAAATATGGATCAAGCTTCGAACTTGGGTTGTTTGGAATATTTTGAAAACTACAGGGAGGGTTTGGGCAAAATGCGATCCCTCGCTGCTTTCAGTAATTGGCATATTTTCGGTATAAAATTCGTAATTTCAAACTGCGAATACATGCAGAGAGCCAGAATTTGGCTCCAAAATATGGTTCAATCGTCGAATTTGGAATGTTTGGGATATTTTGAAAACTGCAGGGAGGGTTTGGGCACAATGTGATCCAACGCCGCTTTCAGTAAGCGGTAAAACTTGGAAAAACAGCCAAATATTGCCAAAATAGTTGATATTTGGAAAAAATCTCATGAAGAAAACAAGAGTGAAAAACCTCAAAATGTTGCTAAATTCGATGATTTTTTGTACAAAGCACAATGCAAGAAAACTTGCTTAAAACCGCAATATTAAGTGAAATTCTGAGATTTATAAGCCTAATCACAAATAGAGAGACAACATGAAGTAGTATCAAAATATTAGTAAGTTCGAACATTTTTACCTAAAATCACCCTACATGAAAAACGTGAAAAAAGTCACTATAATACCTAATTCGAGGAGTTTTACTGCAAATGATAGAGCGAGGTTGCGTATTATTTTGATCATTAAAAAGGCATATGAAAGCGATGTTTTCATTTCAAATGATAAAAATCAATGTGTTTTCTTTAGAATTACTTAAAATGTTCCTGAATTTACGTTTATATTACTGTAGAAAGAGGTACTCTTAAAACCGCTTTAATCCGGCTTTAACGCAGAAATATGGAATAAAAACAGAGTTTCACTCCAAAACAATACCTAACTCACTATTTTAACGAGGTACAAACAGTTGATTGAAAATCTTGTATTTAAGGTTAACTTGTAATTATTTACTTGTTTGCATCATATATATCGTAAATTTATTGAATTAATGGCAACAAACCGAAAATGATTGAAAATGCGGAAAAACGGCCAAATATTGCCTTAATCGTAGATATTTGGATGAAATCTTATAAAGGAAACAACGATGAAAAACCTAAATTGCTAAATTCGATGATTTTATGTACAAAGTACATTGCAAGAAAACTTGCTTAAAAATGCATTATTATGTGAAATTCTGAGATTTGTAGTCCAAATCACAAATAGAGAGAAAACATGAAGTAGTGTCAAAATATTAATAAATTCGAACATTTTTACCTAAAATCACCCTAAATGAAAAACGTGAGAAAAGTCACTATAATACCAAATTCAAGGATTTTTACTTCGAAAAATAGAGCGAGGTTGCGAATTAATTTGATCATTAAAAATGCATATGAAAACGATGTTTCCAAATTCAAATGATAAAAATCAATGTGTTTTCTTTAGAATTACCTAAAACGTTCCTGAATTTCCGTTTATATTTCTGAATTCGTAAAACCGCTCTAATCTGGCTGAAACGTCGAAATATGCAATGATAACAGAAATTCTCTCCTAATCAATATCTAACTCATTATTTTAACGAGGTATAAAAAGTTGATTGAAAATAAAGTATTAAAGGGCAATTTACAATTAATTACGTGTTTGCATCATATTTATCGTATTTTTTGCATAAATGACAATAAACAAAAAGTGCTTAAAATCATTGAAATACAGCAAAATATTGCCTAAATCGTTCATATTTGGTTGAAGTCTCATAAAGAAAAAATGGATGATAAACCTGAAAACATTGCTAAATTCGATGATTATTAGTACAAATAAAATGCAAGAAAACTTGCTTAAAAAGCAATATTATGCTAAATTCTTAGATTTTTAGGCTAAATCACATTTCGATAGAAAACATGAGGTTGTATCAAATTATTAGTAAATTCGAATAATACTACCTTAAAAGACACATGTTTTCACATGAAAACGTGAAAAAAAGTCACAACATTACCAATTACGTGGATATTTGCTGGAAATCATTAAGCGAGATTTCGTGTTATTTTGATCATATGAAAAGGCGTTTTCCGCTCTAATCCGGCTGAAACGTCGATATATGCAATAAAAAAAGATAATCTCTCCTAATCAATATATGACTCACTATTTTAACGAGGTACAAACAGTCGATTGAGAATCAAGTATTTAATATTAATTTGCAATTCATTACGTGTTTGCATCATATTTATCGTAAATTTATTGAATTTATGGAAATAAACCGAAAAAGCTTGAAAACCCGGAAAAACGGCAAAATATTGCCCAAATCGTTCATATTTGGATGAAATCTTACAAAGGAAACAACGATGAAAACCCTCAAAATATTGCAAAATTTGATGATTTTGACAAAGCACAATGCAAGAAAACTTGCTTAAAAACGCAATATTATGTGAACTTCTGAGATTTGTAGGTCAAATCACATATAGTGGGACAACATGCTGAGAGCCAAAATTTGGCTCTCAAATATGGCTCAATCTTCGAATTTGGAATGTTTGGGATATTTTGAAAACTTCAGGGTGGGTTTGGGCAAAATGTGACCCATCGCCGCGATCAGTAATTGGCATATTTACGGTATAAAAAGTCGTAATTTCAAACTGCGAATAAGTGCAGAGAGCCAGAATTTGGCTCCATAATATGGCTCAATCGTCGAATTTGGAATGTTTGGGATATTTTGAAAACTGCAGTGGGGGTTTGGGCAAAATATGATCCATCGCCGCTATCAGTAATTGGCATATTTTCGGTATAAACCTTAATTTAAAAACGCGAATGCGTACAGAGAGCCAGAATTTGGCTCCAAAATATGGCTCAATGNTTCAAGCGTCGAATTTGGGATGTTTGGGGATATTTTGAAAAACTGCAGGGGGGTTTGGGCAAAATGCGATCCCTCGGGCTTCAGTAATTGGCATATTTTCGGGATAAAAAGTAGTAATTTCAAACTGCGAATACATGCAAAGAGCCAGAATTTGCCCCAAAATATGGCTGAAGGGTCGAATTTGGGATGTTTCGGATATTTTGAAAAATGCAGAGGGTTTGGGCAAAATGTGACCCATCGCCGCTCTCAGTAATTGGCATATTTTCGGTTTAAAATGTCGTAATTTCAAACTGCGAATACTTGCTGAGAGCCAGAATTTGGATCCAAAATATGGCTCAAGCGTCGAATTTGGGATGTTTGGGATAGTTTGAAACTGCAGGGAGGGTTTGGGCAAAATCCGATCCATCGCTGCTTACAGTAATTGGCATATTTTCGGTATAAAAAGTCGTATTTAAAACTGCGAATAAGTGCAGAGAGCCAGAATTTAGTAACAGTTAACAGGTTGAAGACTCATGACAAGATTAAACCTGTGTCTAAATCACCTAACAATGACAACTCAGTCAAACCCAAATTGACTTTGAATAAATCCAATAAATCTAAACCTAAGACTACTCCATCCACTGGAAAAGGGAGTGGTAGTGTAGGTATTTATACTGTATCTCCCTCTGACACTGCAACTGATGTGTCTACTAAAAGGACAAATTCAGTCAGAGAGAGAAGGTGTCTGTTCTGTGATCAAGAACACCTCACCTACAAATGCACTGTTTATCGTAACTTAATGCCAGGATTAAACAACTCCAAGAATTACACAGATGCACCAAGTGCATGGGTTCTCATGATCCCAGTAAATGTGTTGTGCAGCTACGGTTATGCAGTAGATGCCACAAAGGTGTACATCATTATGCCTTATGGCCTTATGTAGAAAAATTTCTACCCCATCTGTGACACATGGGAGAATTCTATGAATTCTACCACAGTACAATATTGCAAGGTACATCAAGAAATAAGTGTACTTGCTACTGAGTCAGGCAATAATACCACTCTGCCTACAGCTCAACTTAAACTAATAGACAGGAAATCTAGAGTTAACACTAGAGGTCTCTTTGATCAAGGATCACAGAAAACCTTCATCACACAACAATTAGTCGAGCAGTTAAAATTAAAACCTGCCAAAAGTGTGAGACTGGATATTTCTGGGTTCTTGACTAATAGTGGACCTCGTGAATACCAAGTAGTCAAGGTGTTAGTGAGACTTGGATCTTCCACTAGTCCAATACAAGCGGTAGTAGTAGATAAACTTCCTTCAGACCTGCAGGTCACAGGACTAGCTCGCACTGCGAGTTATCTTAAACGAAACCGCATGAGGCTAGCAGATCACAAAATAAATTCTGACTGCCTCACAGATGTTGGTATACTTATAGGCGCTGACCATTATTATAAATTTATAACTGGATGCACCAGACAACACGGAAGGAATTTGTTGTCATCTGCTGGAGGCAAGTTGCTTACTGGACCGGTGCTTTTCCAACAAAACCCAGCGTCAACCAACAAACAAGCTAACAATGCAATAGTGGCGTGACTAGGCTTGGAACAGTCACCCCTACATTTCAGAGAAATATCTGAAGATAATGAGTCTGATCCACCTGTACATCGTCTGTGGGATTTAGACACTTTAGGTATTGTCCCTGAACAACCAAGTCCTGATGATATGTGGACTTACCAGCAATATCTGGATACAGTTGTCTATAAAGAAACAATACTGGGTGAGACTGCCATGGAAGTTGAATCATCCACAACTTCCAGTTAATTATTTCATGGCAGCCTCTCAATTACAGTCACAATTAATACGGCTGAAGAAACAGCCAGATAAATTAAATATGTATCATCAATTAATTCAGCAACAACTGAATAGTAAATTTATCGAAGTTGTTGATAATGATGACAGAAAAACAGGTCACTATTTACCCCATCACGCTGTGTTGAAAGATTCATTGACAACACCAATACGTATTGTTTTCAACTGTAGTGCCAAAGTGAAGGCAAACAGCGTGTCTTTGAATGAATGTCTCCAAACGGGACCTAGCCTAACACAAAGGCTACATGATGTACTGTTACGATTCCGCACTGGTATTTTCGCTTATACTGCTGATATCAGTAAAGCTTTCCTTAGAGTAGGCTTGCAAGAGGAGGATCGTAATTACACCAAATTTCTCTGGATTAAGGACCCACTGGATCCTGACAGTGACGTCATAACCTATCGGTTTGCCTCTGTGCTTTTTGGAGCGACTTCCTCACCGTTTCTACTTCAAGCCACATTAGATACACATTTGAAGAAGTCAAATAGTCCTTATAAGGCAGAGATCAGTGACAACTTGTATGTCGATAATTTCCAGGGAACTACTAATGACAAATCCAAATTGGTAGAAATTTACCATGAGGCTAACCATGAGTTATTAGGAGCCAATATGCCACTGCAATCATGGGCCTCAAACAATAAATCATTAAACCAGATAATCGAGAAAGAATTTCCAGGTTATCAGGTGCCTAATCAATTAAAAGTTCTGGGCGTGGAATGGAACACAGGTACTGACGAGATGAATGTCAAGTCAGTTCAAACCAATAATTCATCCCTTACCATGAGAAAATTACTCTCGTATGTCAGTCAACCATTTGACCCTTTAGGCTAACTTAGTCCTATATTAATAAGGGGCAAACTCCTAATGCAGGAATGCTGGCAGAAACATATGGGATGGGATGATCCGTTGCCAATTGAGTTGCAAGATAAATGGCAAATACTCGCAACGGATTTCAATCAATTAGGTGTTTTGAAATTTCCTCGTAATGCTACAGGACAAAACTTACCCACAAATTTGCACGTTTTTTGCGATGCCTCTGGCAAAGCATATGGCGCTGCAGCCTACTTAGTCAATAGTGCACAATCAATTTTACTCACATCTAAAGCAAGAGTTGCTCCAATCAAGAAGAGATCTTTACCTCAAATGGAGTTAACTGCATTGCTAGTGGGAGTAAGATTGGCTCATTGCCTGACCAAGACACTCAATAATATCCACTTTGGTGAAATCGTAGTGTGGTCAGACAATGAGGCAGTCTTACAATGGGTAAGAAATAACAACAATAAAACTCCCTACGTTAGTAATCGTGTTAGGGAAATTCATGAATTATCTGCTGGATATAAATTCAGACATGTCCCCACTAAGGACAATCCTGCAGATTACTTATCAAGAGGTTTAACATTTAAACAGCTAAGTAAGTCTTCGATGTGGTTTAATGGACCTTCATGGCTTGTTAGTGGTCAGTGGCCCAAACAGAAACCACAAGTCATAGTGACCAGTATCACTACTCCCATGAAAGACCCAGAACCTCATCGAATCTCAGCTATTAATCCTCACAATTATTCTAACTTGAGTAAGTTATTAAGAGCGACAGCACATGTGTTTGATTTACTTGCTAAGATAGGAATCAAGCATAAGTTTCCCAATCCTATCATCTACTGGATCAAACGTGCACAACAAGAGACATATGGAAGTGAATATGAAAATCTTCCAGATAAATTAACCAAGTCTCTAGGTATCTGGTATGATACCAACACTCATAATATATTAAGGTGTGGAGGACGTTTGCTTCATGCAAAAATTGATTTGGACACAAAGAATCCAATCCTTCTACCACGTCACCACATTATTACAAAACTTCTAATTTTACATCACCATCAATATGGTACTTTGCATGGTGGTGTGTTAGACACTCTCACCGACCTCAGACAAAAATATTGGCTTCCTCAAGGTCGTCAAACTGTCAAATCAATCATTAAGTTCTGTATAATCTGCAAACACTACGATGCTCGAGTATGTCCTTACCCAGGACCTCCACCACTCCCTAAAGAGAGAGTAGTTCATCTTCGTCCGTTTGAGACCACTGGTGTCGATTACACAGGAGCCTTGCTTCTCACTGGCAATCCAGATAAGATACCAGTGAAAGCTTATATTTGCCTCTTCACATGTGCTACTACACGAGGCGTACATCTAGAAGTGACTTCTGACATGAGTGCTGAAGCCTTCATCCAAGCTTTTCGTAGACTTGCAGCTCGCAGATCCTGTCCCAAACTCATGATATCGGATAATGGCTAAAATTTTGTGGCAGGAGAAGCCTGCTTACGAGAGATATGGAATCATTCAGAAGTGCAGTCTGTCATGCAGAGACGACAATGCCACTGGAAATTTATTGCTCCCAGAGCACCCTGGCAAGGTGGGTTCTACGAACGTATGATAGGGACTGTCAAGAAATGTTTAAGGAAGACCTTGCATCGACAAAAAATTAGTTACTCCGAACTCGAAACACTCGTCGTGGAAATTGAGGCGCGAGTCAACAATCGCTCATTAACTTATCTATCAGATGATTTCTCACAGAGAGAGCCTCTGAGTCCCTCGCATTTAATACATGGAGGCCTGCTGAGCCCTCTGATACCTTTGGCAGAAGAGGACCCCGTCGATTCTTCTTATGTAACCAGGAGGGACTTAGTACAAAGTTACCAACATCTCTCAAGAGTAATTGAAAGGCGGAATAAGGTGTGGACTCGAGAGTACCTCACAGCTCTACGAGATGTAACCAGGAGGGACTTAGTACAAAGTTACCAACATCTCTCAAGAGTAATTGAAAGGCGGAATAAGGTGTGGACTCGAGAGTACCTCACAGCTCTACGAGAGTACCACTATGGAGCTTCGAGCCCCTATAATAAAGTACAACTTAAACCAGGAGACCTAGTATTAGTTGACAGTGATGGACCAAAATCAGAATGGCCTATAGGCAAAATTCTTACAATCCACCCAGATCACCAAGGCATCCTGAGAGTAGTACGAGTTTTGTGCCGAGGCACTACTACCCTAAAGACATTAGAGTTGTTGGTACCTCTCGAATTAGCAGAACGAGAGTGTTTATCAGAACCAGCTTCACCAACAGTTTCCGAGGACAACAATTCTGATCCACCGAGCACCCGCCCCACTAGAGCAGCTGCTCAACAATGTAAAAGGAAACTACAAGCCTATTATATCTCTGACTAAGAGCAAATAATTTTTCATCCAATTTGAGTAATCATGATGATACTGTGTTGTGATGTCTAGTAACAAATCAGTTACAAGTCACAATGACCCAGACATTCACGTCACAGTGGATTCTCAGTTACTTGAATTGTATGATTTAATCATTAACTTGTTTGTGTAAGCTATTAATTATGACATTAAATTTCATGTCTTAAATTCTTGTATCAACTCTGTTGATGTGAGCACTTAATTGGCGGTCAGTGGTGGCGCTTAATTCTTAAAAAGCAATATATACGCTCAATCGTGATTTAGTTTAGTATGCGGTTTAAAGTTAAAAGAGCATATCAATGTTATATCACAGAAAACGAATTTATCATAAACTCATATATTTGTCTTATCATATGGAAATGCATTCATATTTTTAAAATAACAATATGAATAGCCAAATTTCTGTAAATCCCCTACCATGTTGGAATCTGTGGAAATGAATGAGCAAATGTGCTGGCTGAAGGAAACCACATTGGTTTTATTTTGGATACAAATGTCCATGGAGATTCAGAATGGAAATTAATTATAGTTGAACCTGCAGAGAGGAGTTTAAGAATCTGTGGTGAGAGTGATGGACACAGCCTTCACAATTATACTTCAGAGAATGTAAACATCTAAGAGTCATTAAAAATATGTGTAGAATAATAAACCCAACATTGTTTGAGTTCGGGAAAACACCATTTGTCATATATACTAGCTGTTCTTAAAGATTCACCCATTTTGCACCAGCAAGATAACTATAAGATTTTAAGGGTTGACGAATGTTAATCTTCTTGTTTGATAAACTGTGCACTCGAGACATAGTTAATAAGAACACGCCAATATAAGACAACAAAACGTTTTCTGATTCTTTCACACCACTTTCCAGCAACTTTTATAATTTATATAAATTATTTTAGGGAATAATACCTAAATTATATATTTAAACATGATATTAGTGTTTAGTGGAATGCATAAGGAGTCAAATTGTGTTAAAAAGGGCGATTTTTTGAAAATTTGGAAAACTACTTTTTCTGATCATATTATAAGTAAATGGATTGTGAAGGTTTCACTCAGCTAATAAATATCATTCACAATTTATTAATGAATTTTACAAAAAACACCATAAATCTTATATTTAAACATGTAAAAACTATTTGTAATACATTAAGAACAAAATAGTTGTAGAAAAACACTTTATTATAAAACCTTTGTGTTTGGATTTTTTGGTTAAAAGTTTCTCAAAGGCTCTCCTGCACCATTCTCAATGTAAATCATTCCCACGCCTATGGGAAGAGATGGACGAACGTTTTCTAGATGATTTGTATTTGCTGGGATATTTTCGGTATAAAAAGTCGTAATTTCAAACTGCGAAATACGTGCAGAGAGCCAGAATTTGGCTCCAAAATATGGCTCAAGCGTCGAATTTGGGATGTTTGGAATATTTTGAAAACTTCAGGGGGGTGTTTGTGCAAAATGTGACCTATCAACGCATTCAGTAATTGGCATATTTTCGGTATAAAGTTTATTTTCAAACTGCGAATACGTGCAGAGAGACAGAATTTGGCTCCTAAATATGTCTCAAGCGTCGAATTTGGGATGTCTGGGATATTTTGAAAACTGCAGGGGGGTTTGGGCAAAATATGACCCATCGCTGCTGTCAGTAATTGGCATATTTTCGGTATAAAAAGTCGTAATTTTAAACTGCGAATACGTGCAGAGAGCCAGAATTTGGCTTCTAAATATGTCTCAAACGTCGAATTTGGTATGTTTGGGATATTTTGAAAACTGCAGGGGGGGTTTGGGCAAAATATGTTCCTTCGCTGCACTCAGTAATTGCCATATTTTCGGTATAAAAAGTCGTAATTTTAAACTGCGAAAACGTGCAGAGAGCCAGAATTCGGCTCCAAAATATGGCTCAAGCGTCGAATTTGAAATGTTTGGGATATTTTGAAAACTGCAGGGAAGGTTTGGGGAAAAAGTGATCCATCGCCGCTTTCAGCAATTGGCATATTTTCGGCATAAAAAGTCGTAAATTAAAACTGCGAACACGTGCAGAGAGGCAGAATTTGACTCCAAAATGTGGCTCAAGCATCAAGTACATCTTCTTTCTGTAACAAACAGGGAAAATCTGGAACATTTTAGTTATTTCTAATGAAAACACATTGATTTGTGTGATTTTAACGAATAATGGACTATCTCGTAGTTTTTCCCACGTTTTTAAGGATTGCCAGTTTATTGTTATTAATTCATTACATATGCAACAAATTTGATGTATACGCGTAATTAATTGCAAATTCACAGTAAATACATTATTTTCAATCAACCATTCGTACCTCGTTACAATAGCGACTAAGATATTGATTAGGAGAGAAACCCTGTTTTTATTGCATATTTCGACGTTTCAGCCGCATTAGAGCTGTTTTAGCTCTAATCAGACAAGTTGCCGTTGCCTCCTCCGCATCAGCTCTAATGCGGCTGAAACGTCGAAATATGCAATAAAAACAGGGTTTCTCTCCTAATCAATATCTTACTCGCTAATTTAACGAGATATAAATGGTTGATTGAAATAATGTATTTAATGTGAATATGCAATCAATTACCCGTATACATCAGATTTGTCGCATATGTAATGAATTTAATAACAATAAACTGACAATCCGTATCCAAGGAGAGAAACCCTGATTTTATTGCATATTTCGACGTTTCAGCCGCATTAGAGCTGTTTTTGCAGTACATCTTCTTTCTGTAACATACACAGAAAATCTGGAACATTTTAGTTAATTCTAATGAAAACACATTGATTTGTGTGATTTGAACGAATAATGGACTATTTCGTCGTTTTTCCCACGTTTTTAAGGATTGCCTGTTTTTTGTTATTAATTCATTATATATGCGACAAATCTGATATATACGCGTAATTAATTGCAAATTCACATTAAATAAAATATTTTCAATCAACCATTCGTACCTCGTTAAATTAGCGAGTAAGAAATTGATTAGGAGAGAAACCTTGTTTTTATTGCATATTTCGACGTTTCAGCCGCATTAGAGCTGAAGCGGAGGAGGCAACGGCAACTTGTCTGATTAGAGCTAAAACAGCTCTAATGCGGCTGAAACGTCGAAATATGCAATAAAAACAAGGTTTCTCTCCTAATCAATTTCTTACTCGCTAATTTAACGAGGTACGAATGGTTGATTGAAAATATTTTATTTAATGTGAATTTGCAATTAATTACGCGTATATATCAGATTTGTCGCATATATAATGAATTAATAACAAAAAACAGGCAATCCTTAAAAACGTGGGAAAAACGACGAAATAGTCCATTATTCGTTCAAATCACACAAATCAATGTGTTTTCATTAGAATTAACTAAAATGTTCCAGATTTTCTGTGTATGTTACAGAAAGAAGATGTACTGCAAAAACAGCTCTAATGCGGCTGAAACGTCGAAATATGCAATAAAATCAGGGTTTCTCTCCTTGGATACGGATTGTCAGTTTATTGTTATTAAATTCATTACATATGCGACAAATCTGATGTATACGGGTAATTGATTGCATATTCACATTAAATACATTATTTCAATCAACCATTTATATCTCGTTAAATTAGCGAGTAAGATATTGATTAGGAGAGAAACCCTGTTTTTATTGCATATTTCGACGTTTCAGCCGCATTAGAGCTGATGCAGAGGAGGCAACGGCAACTTGTCTGATTAGAGCTAAAACCGCTCTAATCCGGCTGACATGTCGAAATATGCAATAAAAACAGGGTTTCTCTCCTATTATATATCTTACTCGCTAATTTAACGAGGTACGAATGGTTGATTGAAAATAATATATATAATGTGAATTTGCAATTAATTACGCGTATACATCAGATTTGTCGCATGTACAGAATTAATAACAATAAACTGACAATCCGTATCCAAGAGAAAAACCCTGATTTTATTGCATATTTCGACGTTTCAGCCGCATTAGAGCTGTTTTTGCAGTACATCATCTTTCTGTAACATACACGGAAAATCTGGAACATTTTTATTTAATTCTAATGAAAACACATTGATTTGTGTGATTTGAACGAATAATGGACTATCTCGTCATTTTTCCACGATTTTAAGGATTGCAATTTATTGTTAAAATTCATTACATATGCAACAAATCTGATGTATACGCGTAATTAATTGCATATTCACATATTAAATACAAAAATTTTCAATCAACCTTCGTACCTCGTTAAATTAGCGAGTAGTAAGAATTGGTTAGGAGAGAAACTTGTTTTTTTATTGCATATTTCGACGTTTCAGCCGCATTAGAGCTGATGCAGAGGAGGCAACGGCAACTTGTCTGCAAATGCACATTAATACATTATTTTCATAGCAAACCATTTTGTATCTCTGTAAAGTAGCGAGTAGACACTGATTAGGAGAGAAACCTTATTTTTTTGCATATTTCGACGTTTCAGCCGCATTAGAGAGCTGTTTTATCTCTAAATAGACTCCACCTCAGCTCTAATGCGGCTGAAACGTCGAAATATCCAATAAAACAGGGTTTCTCTCCTAGTCAATATCTTACACGGTATTGTAACGAGGTATTAATGGTTGATTTAAATAATGTATTTAATGTGATTTCCAATTAATTACGCGTATACATCAGATTTGTCGCATATGTAATGAAATTAATAACAATAAACTGACAATCCGTATCCAAGGAGAGAAACGCTGATTTTATTGCATATTTCGACGTGTTCTGCCGCATTAGAGCTGTTTTTGCAGCTTTCTGTAACATACATAATCTTCTTTCTGTAATATATACGGTAAATCTGAACATTTTAGTTAATGCTAAAGAAACACATTGATTTTGTGTGATTTAAACGAATAATGGACTATCTCGTCGTATTTCCTACGTTTTTAAGGATTGCCGTTTATTGTTATTAATTCATTACATATGCGACAATCTGATGTATATGCGTAATTAATTGCAAATTCACATTAAATACATTATTTTCAATCAAATTTCGTACCTCGTTACAATAGCGACTAAGATATTTGATTAGGAGAGAACCCTGTTTTATTGCATATTTCTACGTTTCAGCTGCATTAGAGCTGATGCGGAGGAGGCAACGGCAACTTGTCTGATTAGAGCTAAAACAGCTCTAATGCGGCTGAAACGTTGAAATATGCAATAAAAACAAGGTTTCTATCCTAAGCAAT
>WNGS01148194.1:11327-21342 GCA_020271785.1 Procambarus virginalis | reverse complement strand
AGAGAGTAATGGTAAGGGGCGAGAAGTCGGACTGGCGAACGGCAGAAAACACGAGGGCCACAAAATAGTGCCAAAAATATTGTTTTCTCATTCAGAGAAATTAACAGCAACAATGGGAAATTGATGAAGACGAAACTGAAGTACTTCACGAGTCAATATCATTACGAATGAAGACGATAATGGCAGATTGATACACAAGGGCATTCACGTTACTTCTGCTGTGATCATGTGGGTGGGCACTTCTCTATTATTTCTCGAACCTGCGATGAAATTCCAACTAACATAATTCGGATTCTGCATCAGGATGTGCTAGATGCAATCTTTGATTTTTTTCATTTTTATATATACAAGAGTTTTTACATTCTTTTACAGCCTCTCACTGACAGGTTGCGAGATATCAATTAACTTTGCATGAGGCAGAAAGTCTGACTGTAGTTGCTGCTAGAAATTAACGTCTTCACAGATCGGCAAACACTTCCCGAATTGAATTGGTTCGTTTCCCGCTGGAGGGTGTGGACAGAACTCTGACAGAACTTGTCGGTTCTGACCTAGTGGCAGTGAGAGGAAAGTGTCGGTGTTGATTGTGGGGTGTTGTTCCCTACGCGGGTGTGGTGTGCCGGTTGAGTTGACATGTGGACTTATCGGCCTCCAGTGAAGAGGACATCGTCGGCTGGTCTGGCATTTACGGTGCCAGTGGACCATACCACCCATGTGTAGTCGTCGCCTGTCACCCAGCTCTTTGTCAGTAGGGAGGTTTACATCGGAACCCGTCCCCTCCATCCTGAGTCCGGGTACACCTGGTGTACTGGAGGTTCAGGTGTAGGGGAGTGTGGGTACCGGTGAACGTTGTGAGAACGTTGTAGGGAGTATTTTTTTGGACGTTATTGTGTGTAAAAGTAATTTTGGTTGTAAAGTCCTCCTCCCAAGTGAGAGAGAGTCTGTAATTGGTAGATGGAGATATGGGAGGAGCATAACCGGTAAGTAATGTATGTGTTGGTCCTTCATCCTTCATAAAAGTATGTAGATACCACGCGCACACCTCTCTGCCTCACCATTAAATGAATGTGTGGTGGGCGTCCGCTCAACCGCCGTACACAAAGAGCTGGAGAGAGAAAGAGAGAGAGAGTGAGAGAGACAGAGAGAGAGATATGGGGAGAGTTTCTTTCACCCTGATGCTCCTGTTACCTAGCAGTAAATAGGTCCTCTCTACCAATTCGCTGAGATGTGTGGGGGTGTCTGAGGGACCTGTGGGCCTTCTCTCCCTACAGGTACCGTCCGTGAACCCTCACAGTTGTTGTGTTGGCGGAGGGTTCCATCGTTTCTAATGCATTGAGATTCGTCACACACCCGACATGTTCCTCTGGGTCTGTGTCCTCCGGTTGCATCTCTTGGTGCACGTCTAGATGCACTGTTCCCAGGACCCTGTTCTTGGTTGAGGGGTTCCTAGTTAGTTGGGGAGTCCTCTCCATCCCCCGGGCGAGCTGAGACATTAGCCGGCGTGGCAGGGTGGGCACGGGTGGTGACGGCAGGGGTGGACAGAGGTGGTGGCAGCAGGGGGTAGCTAGCTGTCCCTCGCATTCACCACTCGTATGAGTCCTTGTGTCTCCCTCCTTTTGGGAGGAACCCGAATGCCTGCTGTGACCTGTGCTATATCTGAGTGCATGGAGGGTAACGCATCTATATCACATCATATTGAGAGAGAGGAGAGAGAGAGAGAGAGAGAGAGAGAGAGAGAGAGAGAGAGAGAGAGAGAGAGAGAGAGAGAGAGAGAGAGAAACAAACAAACCGAATGATGATGGTGGGACTTTACCCACCATTTGTGAAAATGAGATATCACCGCTACATCGCTATCCATCTCAACCTAGTTATCTACTTTAAAGTGAGAGCCTGATAGCCCTGCTCGGCAGAGAATGTCGCTCTCGGAGAAGAAAGGGTACTAAGGAGCTAATGGTGACTATAGCAGTTGGACATTGCGTAGTATATTATGATGACATCCCAGCCCGCATAAAGGTGATAGCATCGATTGAAAAGCAGTATGAAGATATGGATAAGGATGCCCATTGTTATGAAAGAGATAAGAAAATAGGGCTGAAGAAATGTTATATGAGAACTTCCATATGGAAGCGGAGATTAAAACTGTCCTCCTCGGTCTAGGGAGAATAGAAGTAAAATAGGACAAAGTCAGGAAGTATGTAAACTGGATAGAAGCAATGGTGAAGATTGAAAAAAATACGCCATTGTAGATTTTAACTTTCGTGAAAATTGGGGAGCATACAATCAGAAAGTTTATATGGAGAATGCGTTTACAGAAATCTGTCGAGGTGATTATTGGGATTGTTGCAGTGCTAGCAAAAAAGGAGTAAATCCGCTTGAGGAAAGTGATTATTGGAGGCGGAATGTCTAGGTCTGATGTGTGGGTCGGATTGGAATGGTTCTAGATCAGTAGAAAAAAAAGACCTGTACTCACACACACACAAACACACACACACACACACACACACATGTAAATCATGTAAATTATCTCCCGGAGGGTATAGATTCATTTCTCTCAATGTTTGCGGACGATGCCAAAATTATGAGAAGGGTTAAGACAGAGGAGGACTGCTTGAGGCTTCAAGAAGATCTAGACAAGCTGAAGGAATGGTCGAATAAATGGTTGCTAGAGTTTAACCCAACCAAATGTAATGTAATGAAGATAGGAGTAGGGAGCAGGAGGCCAGATACAAGGTATCATCTGGGAAAGAAAATTCTTCAGCAGTCACAGAAAGAAAAAGACGTGGGAGTTGATATCACGCCAGACCTGTCTCCTGCAGCCCATATCAAGAGGATAACATCAGCGGCATATGCCAGGCTGGCCAACATACGAACGGCATTCAGAAACTTGTGCAAAGAATTATTCAGAACTTTGTATACCACATATGTCAGGCCAATCCTGGAGTATGCAGCCCCAGCATGGAGTCCATATCTAGTCAAGGATAAGACTAAGCTGGAAAAGGTTCAAAGGTTTGCCACCAGCTGAGAGGTATGAGCTACGAGGAGAGACTACGAGAATTAAACCTCACTTCGCTAGAAGACAGAAGAGTTAGGGGGGATATGATCACCACATTCAAGATTCTGAAGGGAATTGATAGGGTAGATAAAGACAGGCTATTTAACACAAGGGGCACACGCACAAGGGGACACAGGTGGAAACTGAGCGCCCAAATGAGCCACAGAGAGATTAGAAAGAACTTTTTTTAGTGTCAGAGTGGTTGAAAAATGGAATGCATTAGGAAGTGATGTGGTGGAAGCTGACTCCATACACAGTTTCAAGTGAAGATATGATAGAGCCCAATAGGCTCAGGAATCTGTACACCTGTTGATTGGCGGTTGAGAGGCGGGACCAGAGAGCCAGAGCTCAACCCTCACAAACACAACTAGGTGAGAACTAGGTGAGTATACACACACACACACACACACACATTAGGGGACTCGTAGCCTGGTGGATAGCATGCAGGACTTGTAATTCTGTGGCGCGGGTTCGATTCCCGCACGAGGCAGAAACAAATGGGAAAAGTTTCTTTCACCCTGAATGCCCCTGTTACCTAGCAGTAAATAGATACCTGGGAGTTAGTCAGCTGTCACGGGCTGCTTCCTGGTGTGTGTGTGTCTGGTGTGGAAAAAAAGTAGTTAGTGAACAATTGATTGACAGTTGAGAGGCGGGCCGAAAGAGCAAAGCTCAATCCCCGCAAACACAACTAGGTGAATACACACACACACACACACACACACACACACACACACACACACACACAATGATCACCACATTCAAGATTCTCAAGGGAACTGATAGGGTAGATAAAGACAGGCTATTTAACCCAAGGGGCACTCCCACTATGGGACACAGGTGGAAACTGAGTGCCCAAATGAGCCACAGAGATATCAGAAAGAACTTTTTTAGTGTCAGAGTGGTTGACAAATGGAATGCATTAGGAAGTGATGTGGTGGAGGCTGACTCCATACACAGTTTCAAGTGTAGATATGATAGAGCCCAATAGGCTCAGGAACCTGTACACCTGTTGATTGACAGTTGAGAGGCGGGACCAAAGAGCCAGAGCTCAACCCCCGCAAGCACAATTAGGTGAGTACAATTAGGTGAGTACACACACAAACCACTAATACACTAGCCAAATGTAGGTATGTATGACCTCTCCGTAAAAAAAGTCCTTCACACGGTAGTGGTGTAAAAAACTTTGGAAGGAGAAAGAACCAGTTTTTACCTTTGTGGTGAACCTCACAATTACACACCGCTGATGAATAAGAGAATGAGAGAATGAGAGAATGAGAGAATGAGAGAATGAGAGAGAGGTAAAAAATCATAAGAGATGTTTTACATTCTATGAGAATGTAGACTAATCAGATGGTTAAATAAACTGTTAGTAAGGCTGAGTGATTTTAAATTAGATGTGTAGTCCAAGTTCTGTAATCATAAGACAAGTTTACATTTTATGTAGTGTGACGGGAAAACGTAGGAGTGTAGATGTTCGGCAGTCTTCCTAATGGCTGGTGTTAATGCTGTCACATTTACAAAAAAAAAGAGACTGCTTGGCTGTTGTCTGTGGTAAATTAAGGGAAGACACGCAAAACACATAGTATGAACAATGAAACTTTAATTAATATTGAAAACAAAGCAAAAACAAAGACAATCCCTTGGCTATGTACAGTGCAAACAAACAAGTAAAAAAATATAACATAAAAAATAAGATCAGGAATGACGTTACTCTAAGAATAATATTAAGACAAAAATGACAATAACAGGTGCTGAGAACATGAGCGCTAGCTTAGAACCTCCACCCATAAACAGGATGTGTATCAGTTAGTTGTTCACAGCTGAGAGCACAAGGATATTCTGACATTACATAGTCCAAATGGAAGGCATTCGTATCTGTAAAGTCAAAGGGAGTGGTGAAGGCAGATATTCCTTGGCTCGCTCTGTCAAACACACTTGGTAATATCCTTTGAGTAAGTCTAATTTTGATAAATACCGGGCATTACCAATGGCGTCAAGGATGTCATTATTCTAGGTATGGGGTACGCATCCTTGACAGTCACCAGATTCAATTCCGATAATCGGTACACAACCTCACTTTACCTTGCGGTTTCGGCACCAAGATGCAGGGTGAGGCCCAGGGGGACTCACAAGGGGTGGCAGCCCATGATCCAGGAGGTACTGTACCTCAGCACGCATAACTTCCTTTTTGCTAGGGCTGATTTGGTAGAATGGTTGACGAATCGGCCGGGTGTCAGGGAGTAGTTGGATGTCGTGCTGAACCACATTACACTCCTGTGAATCATCGCTGAACAACTTCTGATGTTCCTTCAAGATTTGATGAGAGGTGCACTATTACTGTCCTGCAAATAGGTATGAAGATCAGTTAGGATTTCCAAGTTGGAAGGCACTGACTCAGTGTCAGTGCTTTCGGGAGGAGAAGCAGGGAGGTCTCACTGTGGAGGCATGGACCTTAAATGAGGAGAATGATACCAACACAGTGGGGGGGGGTACCTTGTACTGCTTCAGGAGGTTGACGAGGCACAACTGGGTCTTCCGCGCCTATCTGGAGTCNACTCGCTTGACAACACATTCCCACGCTAGCCACATTCGCAATCTGGTCAACCGCCCACACGGAAACCAACATGAAAATTCTAACACAAAAGCCTCATACAATATAATGCAACTCAGGCACACTACAGCATGCTATAATATATAACATACAAAATCTCATAACATACAACTAGATGCTATATTAATTAGAGAATAAGATAATACAGTAATAACAGAATCAAGAGTAATGAAAGAATCTTAGCATGATTCGTAACACATTACCAGCCTAGAGTCGACAATTTTACATCACTAGCGTAGAATCGACAATAATACATTACCAGCCTAGTGTCGACAATATTACTTTACCACCTTAGAGTGGTCAATATTACATTTCCAGCCAAGAGTCGACAATATTACATTTCCAGTCTAAAGCCAACAATATTACATTCCCAGCCTAGAATCGATAATATTACATTACCAGCCAAGAATTGACAATACTACATTACCTTTCTTGAGTCGTCAGTATTATATTACCAACCTAGAGTCGACAATATTACATTACCAGCCTAGAAGCGACAATATATCATTACCAGCGTTGGAACGACAATATTACATTGCCAGCAAAGAGTCGACAACCTTACATCATCAGCCAAGTGTAGATGATATTACAGTGTCAGCCTAGAATAGATGATATTACATTACCAGTCCAGAGTAGATGATATTATATTACCAGGCTATAGTCGACAATATTACATTATCAGCCTAGTGTCGAGAATATTACATTACCAGCCTAGAGTAGATGATATTACATCACCAGTAAAGAGCAGATGAAATTATATTACCAGCTGAGAGTCTACAGTGTTATATTAGCAGCCTAGATTCGACAGTATTACAATACCAGCCCAGAATCGACAATACAACATTTCCAAACTAGAGTCAACATGATGACATAACCAGTCTAGAGTCGACAATATTACATAAATAGCCTAGAGACGACAATATTACATTACCAGACTAGAATTGATGGTATTAGATTATCTGCCTAGAGTCGACAGTATTACATTATCATCCTAGAGTCGACAGTATTATATTACCAACCTAGAATCGACAATATTAGAATACGAGCCTAGAGTCGATAATATTACATCACTATTCTAGATTCGATTTTAATAAATTACTACCCATGTGGTAAAATATTACATTATCCGACTAGAGTCAACAATATTACATTACCAGCTTAGAATTGACAATATTATATTATCAGCCTAGTGTCGACAATTTTACGTTACTAGCCTAGAGTAGACAAATTACATTACCAGCCTAGAGTCGACACTATTAGTTTACCAGCCTAGAAGCGATAATATTACATGATCAGCCTAGAGTCGATAATATATCATTACCAACGTTGGGACGACAATATTATATTGCCAGCAAAGAATCGACAATATTACGTTATCAGTCAAGAGTAGATGATATTATTTTATCAGCTTAGAGTAGCTGATATTATATTACGAACAGAGTTAACAATATTAGATTACCAGCCAAGAGTCGACATTATTACATTTCTAGCCTAGAGTCGACAGCATTACATTACCAGTCAAGCCTAGAGTCAACAATATTACAATATCTGTTGGAAAATTTCCAACACTATTACATCATAGGAAATGTATATGTTATCTCTCAGAATGTTTGGTAATATGTTTATTGTTTGTGATGTGTGTATATGTACTGAACGGGGTGAGAATAGCTTGAGCTACCTCATCTCTTTGTGTGTATTTTGCATCAATAAACTTATTTCAATTTCAATTCAATTTCAATTCAATTACATAATTTTTAAATTATAATACTTCATTTTTGTTTTATAATACATCATCATTGTATTAACCGTAGCATTTACTAACACTATTTACATGTAGTACTAATTAAAACTAATATTTTTCCTACTGTGCATCATCTGACAAATTCTTCCTTCTTAGCATGACGATATTGCATCAGACAACTCCAGTCTAGAGTCGTCCTTAATACGTTATATGCCTAGAGTCGACAATATTACATTACTAATCTGGAGAAGAAAATATAATATTACCAGCCATGAGTCGACCTTATTATAATAACAGCCTAGTGCTGTCAGTATTACATTACCAGCCTAGAGTAGACAAAATTACATTACCAGCCTAGAGTCGACAGAATTATATTACCAGTTAAGAGTCAACAATATTACATTACTAGCCTAGAATCGACAAAGTCATATTACCAGCTAAGAGGTGACAATATTAAATTACTAGCCTAGAATCGACAATATTACATTACCAGCATAGAGTCGACTATATTACATTACCAGCCTTGGGCCGACAATATTACATTACCAGCCACTAGTAGATGATATTACATATTCAGCCTAGAGTAGTTGATATTACTTTTCCAGCCTAGAGTGGACAATATTTCAATACCAGCCTAGTGTCGACATTATGAAATTACCAGCCTAGAGTCGGCAATATTACACTACCATCCTAGAGTCGAAATTATTACATTACAAGCCTAGAATCAACATTATTACATAACCATCCTTGAGTCAACAATATTACATTACCAGTCTTGAGTCGACATTATTACATTACCAGCCTAGAGTTAAAATTATTACATTTCCAGGCACGAGTCGACTGCATCACATTACCAGCCTAGCCTAGAGTCGACAATATTACATTACCAGCCTAGCCTAGAGTCGACAATATTACTTTACTAGCCTAGAGTCGACCTTAATAAATTACAAGCCTAGAGTTGACAATATTACACTACTAAACAGGAGGCGTAAATATTACATTACCAGCCATGAGTTAATCATATTACATTAACAGCCTAGAGTCGACAATAGTAAATTACCAGCCTTGAGTCCACAAAATTAAATTATCATCCTAGAGTCGACAGAATTATATTACCAGCCAAGAGTTGACAATATTACATTACAGCCTAGAGTCGACAGGATTACATTTTCAGCCTAGAGTCGACAATATTATTTTTCCAACCTAGAGTCGACTATATTATATTTGCCTGCTGTCGACAATATTACATTACCTGCCAAGAGTCGACAATATTACATTACCAGCCAAGAGTCGACAATATTACATTTCCAGCCAAGAATCGATAGTATTACATTTCCAGCCAAGAATCGATAATATTATATTACCAGCCAAGAGTCGACAATATTACGTTACCAAACTAGAGTCGACCATACTCTATTTCCAGCCAAGAGTCGACAGCATTATATTACCAGCCTAAAGAAGACAATATTACATTACCAGACTAGAGTCTGGTAATTAGAGTGTTACATTACAAGCCTACAGTCGACCATATTACATTACCAGTGTAGAGTCGCAATATTACATTACCAGCCTTGAGTCGACAGTATTACATTACCAGTCTAGAATCGACAATATTAAATTACCAGCCTTTTGTCGACAATATTGCATTGCCAACCAAGAGTCAACAATATCACATTACCAGCCTAGTGTCACATTATTATATTTCCAGCCTATAATTGTCCTAATAACACTTCCAGCATTTAATCATTATTACATTAACAGCAAAATGTCGGCAATATTACGTTACCAGACTAAAGTCGACAATATTACATTATCAGCCCAGTGTCGACAATATTATATCACTAGCCTAGAATCGACAATATTACATTACCAGCCTACAGTCGACAACATACATTTCCAGCCACGAGTCGACTATATTACTTTTCCAGCCAAGTGCCGACAATATTACATTTCCAGCTAGAATCGACAATATTACATTACCAGCTTAGAGTAGATGATATTACATTACCAGTCGAGAGTCGACAATATTGCGTTACCAACCTAGAATCGACAATATTACATTTCCAGCCAAGAGTCGACAGTATTACAATGCCAGCCTAGAGTCGACAATATTACATTACCAGCCAAATGTCGACATTATTACATTACCAGCATTTAGTCGACAATATTTCATTACCAGCCTAAAGTCGACATTATTACATTACCAGCCTAGTGTCGACAATATTACATCACTAGCCTTGAATCGACAATATTACATTACCAGCCTAGAGTCGACAATATTACATTACCAGCATAGAGTCGACAATAGTACATTTCCAGCGAAGAGTCGACAATATTACATTTCCAGCCTAGAGCCGATAATATTACATTTCCAGCCTAGAATCGACAATATTACATTACCAGCCTAGAGTAGTTGATGTTACATTACCAGCCGAGAGTCGACAATATTACGTTACCAACTAAGAGTCGACAGTATTACTTTTCCAGCCAAGAGTCGATTGTATTACATTGCCTGCCTAGAGTCGACAATATTACATTACCAGCCTAGAGTCGACAATATTACATTACATTTCTGTGTCGTCAATTTTACATTACCAACCTAAAGTCGACTATA